>PVKZ01000091.1:1221306-1523806 GCA_004027375.1 Macroglossus sobrinus | reverse complement strand
ACTGACTGGCAGACCTAGGCACAGGGACAAATTCTAAAGAGAGGACCCCAGCTGGGGGAAGGGGCAGGGAAAAGAAAAATGACCTCCCACAAGAAAAGGTGGGCAGGACACTGACCACTTCACCTTAAGCATTTCTTTTTTTAAATTTTTTTTTCCCTTGCCTTGTCTGTCCTCTTGATCTTTAATTTCCTTTCTTTTCTTTCTCTTCCTTTTCTGTCATTCCCCTGTGGCAGCTAAACATTCTGAACCCTGTGCTTGAGATTTTACTTGTAGCTCCTACAGCCTGCCAGTCACTTTAGGTTTTGGGGGGTTTCTTCCCACAGCCCTCTGGAGAGGTTAACAACAAATTCTCCACACCCACCGGGTTGTTCTGCTTTGTTGTCTCACTTAGCAGGGCTGGGGAAGTGAGAGCTGCTAACCCATAAGGCTGTGAGTCAGCATTTCTCCCCATGGACATGAGCCTGGGGAGAGACCCTGGGAGAGGATGTGGAGGAGGCACTTTCCTTTCCCAGACTGGAGATCAGACATCTCCAGGGGCGGGTGGGGCAAGAGGGACATGGGGGGAGAGAAGTGGGGGTGGGGTGGGAGAATAATTGTGTCATATTCATGTGCATGTACACATCACTGAAGTTGTGTGAACTAGTGCCACAGTTTTATAATGTGTTCTTAAAGTCTTAGGCTCTTAAAAATTATTTGAAAATGAATTTTATGTAGATCTCATTAGTTTGAGAAAATGTACCTACTTAGTGTGAGAAGGGAAAAAAATATATGAACTAGTTATATTATTATGTCTAAAATGTATTATGCAATTTTCAAATAGCTTAAAAATTTAAGAGTTTTTTTTCCCTTTTTCCCCTTATAGGTAAAATTTCAGTTTGCTCTTTATAAAAACGCTTTACACAAAATAAGCATATTATAGGTATTCAGTTAAGTTTGTGCTGGTTACAGAAAGTACAATAAATTAAAGAGATTATAGGAGATTACTTTATATTTAAGGGATTGAGATTTTCTACTACTTTAAACCAAAGAACAATGTGCACTTTTGAATTCAGAGATTCCTTATTACTGATTGTGAGTTTGACTATTTTGCAAAAACTGGTTGCCACATAATGTTATATGATGTTGAGATATCTTTATAAATTTAAGCTTGATATATAGTGAATCATGTGGCTTTCATCCAATTTTAAATAAACCCACTTAAAAAAAAACTCTCTGGTTATTTATCTTCCTATAGTTTGCTTGCCTCACGTAGTTCATTTCAGTAGTCATTTAAAACTAAATTCCTAAATTTACACATTGTGTAGAAATATTCCAGGAACCAATTCTGGGTTGAACAAGACCTTTTATCAGTTCCTGAGGCACAGTAATATATTCTTGAAATTGGCTGTGGCAATAACCAGTTTTCATTTCTGGATATGGTGACATGAGTTTTAATTAGTCACAGTCATTAGTGAGGATAGTTGAATAATTTAAAAAATGCTGGTCAAACACATGGGCATTGTATCCTGATAACAGTCTTCACAGATTATTTCTTTTGTCTAACCTAGATTTCTCTTGATGAGGTTTAGACGACTCATTTCCTCTTGTTCTGCTCTTAGTGATGATTAAGGCCAGCTGTACTCCAGCCGCTTAATATTGCCAGAATCTGAAGCAGTAGCTCTTCCAATTGGGGCCTAACCTTGTCTCCTCTATGGAGAGCATGGAATTACTTTTCCTCGGACTTTGTAGTAGCCTAAGCCATACTAATGGTTCAGTGGGGGTGATACGTGATTCATCAGGCCTTTGTTGAGAAAGACAGACTTTTTTAGGAATAAGTAGCAAACATTTTGGCACCTCCCTTGGTACCAGGCACCACAGGCAATGGAGTACTTCACACACTTCTAGAGATCCACATATGCTCTAGATATGTGGATATAACACCGGGATCCTTAATTAGTGCCACATGAAGTAGAAATGGCTTCTCTTTTCCATGTCAGGATTTTCTTAGTTTAACATTGAGTGTGTGTGTTAAGAGACATTTTAGAGAAACAGTCCTCAGACTAGAGAATCTATTTGAGTAACTAGAGAGTTTACATTTAGAATAATGGAATTAACTATGTCCTAGACCATCAATCCAGATATTGTTCCAAAATGAAACATTGCCCAGTTACAAAAAAGTCCACTTTATTTTAGAGCAATATTAGACTGGGGAAATTCCTTTTCTGCAGATCTCTTTGAAAATCAGGATGAGGTTTAGCTTCAGTAAAGTGTTGCTCAGAAACTTTCATGGACAGTAAAGTAAAATTTTAGGATGGCACATGGTACAATGACTTGAATTGTTCTGCAAAACACTGGTATTCTGTAGGCAGGACCAAATTGTTTTGTAAAATATTGGATAAATGAATGCCTTTTTTTTGATTTTATGAAAAAGACTTCTCCAGCATCATGAGTTTTTTATTCTAATATTTTCTTAAGCTTTGATATCTGATTTGTGCTAGAATGTAGTGTAAGGGAGTGTCTGATTAAGCATAGCATATTAAACAATTTTAGATGTATATTTCAGACTTTTGCAAAATACCATTAGTTTCATGCAGCCTACCATCTGAAAAACATTGAGAAACATGGGTACGTTATAAAGAACACTAAACTGTTAGGAGAACCAAGTTCTAAGTCGAGCACTGCCATTAACTAGCTATGAGTTCTTGTGTCAATCAAGAGAAGCTTCATAAAGGAAGAAAGAATTGAATGAAACTCTGAAAGTAAGTCAGATTTTTAGATGGCAAACATAGGTAGGGGAAGTTATTCCAAACAACAGAGAGGAAGAGGGATAAAGGAGCAAAGGCTTGAGAAGTACAAAGTGTATGTGGATAATAAGAGAGTACATCTGCTTCTGACAATTTTTTTGAGGGGGAGGAAGAGGGGAATTTAGGTTCACACACAGGCCTGGCATTTCTGTTCTCTGCTGCCATCTTACCTGGCAACATATATCAGCTTATCATGCCATGCTGGATTGAAAGAAATCCTCAGACAGAAGGGAGCCCTGAAACCAGAAGACTTATGTTATGAATTACTTATTACATTGTAATTATATTTTCTTCAAAGAATCAATTAACTTTTTCTGAATTAATAAATAAGAAAAATGTCATTCATATTGTTGACCCTGAGAATGAATGTACCTGTTGAGAAGGACTTCTGTTGGCTAACTGGGCTCCAATTTAGAAACAGAGCCTAGCAGCCATTGCTGAACAGGTGTCTCTCACACAAGCCATGCTTCTTGAGAAGCCTGCACTAAACTGCCTGTTGACTGCACTGAACTGCCTATCTTCACTGTGTTCCTGCTGTCTGAGTCAACCCTTACAAAAATGTTCCTGGAATCATATTTTAACCAATAGGACTGAGACTTTTCCTGTCGAACCAGAGTTGCATGGTTATATCCTCATTAGTATCTTCACTCACCAATCAAAGCAGCTCCATTCTGACAAATCAGGACAATGCATTTTAGGTCCATCAAACTGTGAGGATTTGGAGTCCTATTCTCATTTGAATGAGAATAGGCCAATCAGGGACCAGAAGCAGGGACTTCTTTCCATGTAAGTCAGCTCCCTTCTGGCTCAGAGAATGTACTTTCCCTTTCCACTGAAGACTGAAGACTATTTCCCTGGTTGGAGCTGAAATACTGAAGACAGCTCTGCCAGACTAGAGTGAAGCAGGAATGTCTAGCTAGAGAGGGGTCTCCTGAGGGCCACCTCACAACATAACCATGCTGTTTCATAATTGAACTATACAACACTATAGAATATGTTACAAATGAGCTGTTTGTATCAAATAAAGTCTCTTTCACTGTTCCCCTAACTAGGGAGTCCTCTTGGTGGTGAATTGGCATCAGTGGCCTTCAGTTGACAATATTATTCACAGCAGCCTGGTAGCCACTGGAGAGAGCAGAATGGGGGTGAAGTTCTTCCAAATCCCCATTCCTAGAGACTTGTCATTATTTGACTTATCTGGTGGTTCTCCAGAAGGCCCCACTTGCAGGGATGTCTTTATTTGATCTAACTTAGAGGTCACCTAATGCCAGTAGCCTTTTCCTTGTGGAATATTGTTGGGGGATTATGTTAAAAATGAGAAGCAAATGTTGAAATCTCAACTACCTGAAGCAGTGGCTAACAGTTGAGGCAAACAATGGAATAATCAAAAGGCTTAAAAGGAAAACCTGGGAATAAGATGTTCACAGGAGACTTTGAAAAGCTCTGACATATTCCTGGGAAGCTAAAAGGTCACATGCATGTGTAGGTTTGTGCATGTCCTAAGGATGTGTGTATACTTGGAAAGACCTCTAAGCTCTCAACTCTGGCTCTAAGCTCTCACTTTTGGCTAATTTTGAGGCTCTGCAAAATCAGAATGTAAAGGCTAAGGTGGAGCTGTAAACTGCCTGGCTGACTGTCGAAAGAATGCCCAAACACACACGCACACACGGTATCCCTCAGAAAAGACTGAGAAATTTATTGATTCTAGGTATCTAAGGCAATTTCTAAGTATTAGCTGAACACCTACCTGAACAGAAATTTCAGTGGCCACATGTGACAAAGAATGCAGACTTAACAATATTAGTTCAGAAAAGACACTAAATCAACACCACCAAAGAACAATAACAAAAAAACATTCTAGAAAAACATCCAAAGAAACCTCAAAGAACTTCAAGTGGCATAAATATTAAAAAAAGAAATTCACATGTAGACAGATCATAGACTTTCAAATCTAAAGACAAAATCTTGAAAGCAGTAAGAAAAAAGTGACTTATTACAAACAAGTAATTTTAATAAGACCCATAGCTCGTTAGCAACCATTGATCCCAGAAAACAGTATGGTGATATACTTCAAGTGCTTAAAGAAAAAGACTGTCAAACAATTCTATATCTAACAAAACTTTTCTTCAAAAATGAAAGAGAAATGAAGATATTCCAAGATTTAGGAAAAAATGGAGGATTTTCTTATTAGCAGATCTTCCCTACAAGAAATACTGAAGGGAATTCTTTAAACTGAAATGAAAGGACACTAGACAGTAATTCAAATTCATAAAAGAGATAAAGGGCACTGCTAAAGGTAAAAATTTAGGTAAATATAAAAATATAAATGCAGTTTTTCTTTATAACTTTTTTTCCTATTTGATTTAAAAGACAACTACATAAAGCAATAATTATAAATCTGTGTCGATGGATATAAAATGTATGAAGGTGTAATTTGGATGACAATAACACCACAATAGTAAGGGTTTGAGAAAATAGAGCTATATAAGAGGAAAATTTTTGTATACTATTGAAATTAAGTTGATATTAATCTGAACTACATTGTTATAAATTAAGGTATTAATTGTAATCCCGAAGGCAATCACTAAGAAAATAAAAAATATAATAAAAGGAAGGACAGAGTAATAAAAAGCTACACTAAAAAAAAATCTATTTAGCATGAAAGAAGGTAGTATGCCGGAATAGACAGAAAATACCTAAATTTGTATGTAGAAAACAATGGCTAAATTTTTACTTTAGTAAGTACATTAAATATAAGTGGATTAAACATTCACATTAAAAGGAAGACATTGGCAAATGGATAAAAACTATGACCCAACTATATGGCATCTGTAAGAAGCACATTCTAGATTTAAAGATATAAATAGGTTCTAAGTAAAAGGATAGAAGGAGATATGCTGTTCAAAAACTAAATGGAAGAGTACTGGAGTGGCAACACTAGTATCAGGCAAGATAGATTTGAAGACAAAAATTTCTTTTTGAGGCAAAAGAAAAAAGATTTTGTGATGATATAAAGGTCAGTGCATCAAGAATATATAAGAATTATAAACATATATGCATTTAACAACATTAGCCCCCAAACAAATGTAGCAAAACCTAACAATTGAAGGGTGAAATAGGGAACTTAACAGTTTGAGGCTTCATTACTTTACATTCAATATTGGATAGAAAAACTATAAAAAGGATGAATAAAGAAAGAGAAGATTTGAACAACATTATAAGTCAACTAGATTTAATTCATCTATAGAATACTCCATCCAACAACATAGAATACACATTCTTCTCAAATTCACATGGAACATTCTCCAAGATAGATCATATATCAAGCCATAACACAAGTCTCAATAAATTTAAAAGAATTGAAATTGCACAAAACATGTTCTATTACCATAATGGAATACAATTAGAAATCAATAGCAAAAAAGACATTTGTGAAACTCACATATATGTAGAAATTAAACAACACATTACTAAATATCCAATGAGTGAAAGAAGAATTAAAAAAGGAAATTAGAAAATACTTTAAATTGAATGAAAATGAGTATACAACATACTAAAAAACTTATGGGATGCAGCTAAAGCAGTGCTTAGAGTAAAATTTACAGCTGTAAATGTCTATATTAAAAGAAGAAAAATCTCAAAACAATAACCTCATTGGAATAGCATTTTTTCAAGAAAATAGAAAAATAAGATTAAATTAAATCCAAAGCTAGCAGAATGAATTAAATAATAAAGATTAAAGTGGAAATAGAGACTAGAAAAAACAATAGACAATTACAAAACTAAAAATTAGTTTTTTGAAAGATCAGCGAAATTTATGAACTTTTGTTTATCTTGACCAAGAAAAAGAGAGAGGAGACTCAAATAATTAAAATTGCGAATCAAAGAAAGGACATTACTACCAACCACAGAAATAAAAGATTATATGAAAACAGTATGAACAATTGTATGCCAACAAGTTAGACAACCTAGATAAATTGGACAAATTCCAAGAAAGACACAAATTACTGAAATGGACTCAATAAGAAATAAAAAATCTGAATAGATCTAAAACAAATAGTTTGCATTAGTAATCAAAAACTTCCCACAAAGAAAAGGCTAGGCCCACATGGTTTCACTTGTGAATTCCAGCTTCTGTTTAAAGAAAGATTAACACCAATTCTTTACAAACACTTCTTCCACCGTCAACCCCTCCCCTTCAAAAAAAGAAAAGGAGGAAACATTACTCACTCTATGAGGCCAATATTACCCTGATACTAAAATCAAAGAAAGACATCACAAGAAAAAGAAAACTATGGAGTAATATATTTTATGAATATAAATCAAAATTTTTCAACAAAATGCAAACCAAATTCAGCAACATATAAAAAGGGTTATATACCATTACCAAGTGCAGTTTATCTTAGGAATGCCAGTTTGGTTCAACATATGAAAATCAATCAACATAATATATTAATAGATAAAGTAAAAAGAAAATTACACAATTATCTCAATAGACACAATGAAAAGCATTTGACTAAATTCAACACCCAATCATGATAAAAACACTCAGCAAACTAGGAATAGAAAGGAATTTATTAACCAGATAAAGAGCAACTGCAGAAAAACAAAGCCAGCGGTATGCTTAATAGTGTAAGATTGAAAGCTTTTCCATAAGATAAAGACAAAAACAAGGATATGTGTTCTCACTACTTTTATTCAATATTGTCCTAGAAGTTCTAGCCTGGATAATTAAACAAAAACAAAATCTGGATTCCAGATTGAGAGGGAAGAATTATAGTGATCTCTATTGTAGATTGCATGATTTTGTACATAGACAATCCAAAGGAAGCTGCAAAAAATTATTAGAGTTAATAAAGAAGCTCAGCAAATTTATGAGAGACAGGATAAATATACAAAAATCAACTGTATTTCTACACATTAGTAATGAACAATATAACAGTAAATTAATAAAATGATTCAATTTGAAAGAGGATCAAAAAGAATAAAATAGGAGTAAATTTTGTAAAGAAAGTGTAAGACCTGTACACTAAAAACTATAAAACATTGTAGTAAATTAAGGAAGGCGTGAGTAATGGAATGATATCCCAACTTTATGGATTGGAAGACTTCAAATTTTTTAAGATGGCAATTCTTTCCAAAATGATACAGTTTCAATGCAGTCTTCATAAAAATCTTACCTGTTTTTTTTGCAGATTAACAAACTAATCCTACAATTCATACAGAAATGCAAGGGACCCAGAATAGCAAAAATAATCTCAAGAAAGAAGGACAAAGAGAATTTATACTTCCTGACTTAGAAAATTAATACAAAGCTAGAGTAATCAAGATTATATGTTATAACTATAGACATATAGATTAATGGAATAAAATTGAGAGTCCAGAAATAAACCCAGACATTTATCGTCAATTGATATTTTTAAAGAGTTGAATTAGGGAGTGACTAGCTAACATGGCATAGAACAGGGGTTCTCAAACCTCAGGCCATGGACTGGTACCAGTTCATAGTCTATTAGGAACTGGGCTGCACAGCAGGAGGTGAGCAGTGGGCAAGTGAAGCTTCATCTGTATTTGCACCTGCTCCCCAGCACTAGCATCATTGCCTCAGCTCTACCTCATATTATCAGGCATTGGATTCTCAAAAGAGCAATGGTCCCTGGTGCCAAAATGGTTGTGAACCGCTGGCGTAGAAGGTAGATGCTGTGCACATTATCTCTCGCAACCACACCAAAGTTATAACGAAACTACAGAGCAAACATCACTGAGCCACCTGAGGTCTGGCTGAACAGAAGTCATACACTGAGGACATGCATAAGAGGTCACTTTAAGGCTGGTAGGATGAGTGGAGATGTGAAACAGGCAGGTCCCATAATTGCGTGTGGCAGTCAAGAATCAGGAGAGTTATTTTGAGTGCAGAGCCTCCTCTCCTTCCTGAGGAGTGAGGGGTCCTGCCTCACACTGGGCTTTTCAGTCCAGGGTTCCAGTGCCTGGAATAGAAGACCCCACAACCTCTGGCAGTGAAAAACCAGCAGATATTGTGGCTGAGTGAAACAGAGGATGTTGCAGATGCTCCTGTTAAAGGGTCCACACCTGGATTTATTTGCTGATGGACACATTCACTTTGAGCTCCAGCTGTGGCAGCTGCTCAAGGAGTGCCAGGAACATATGAGGGAGATGTTGAATTGTCAGACTTCAGGGTGAGGGATGGAGGGGCTGCTTTTTCCCAGACAGAAGTGCTAGCAGTATCCATTGTTCCTTGGTTGAGCCCTCCCTTCTCCCAGTGTGCAGACTCAGGTGGTCACCATCAACCTGGGTAACGCAAGTTGCTCTGCCCAGGTGATTCCCTGAGACTCTGCTTTTCCCAGCCCACCTAAGCTGCCTCTAGTGATTTATTCCATACAAGTAGCCTATCACGGCTCCTGCAGTGGACTTTCCTAAAATCTCTCAGTCTCACAAAACCCAAAGAAGCAACATCTGGCCTCGGAATGCACTGAACCTCTTGCTGAGCAGCCCTAAACCCTGCACTAGTGACAGCTGGCCTCAGTTCCTGGCTTGGCCTCTCATGGCACCAATAAGCCCAGCATGGATGGCAGCCATTTGTGGACTGCTTGGTGACTCTTAACCAGGTGGCTCCAGAAGTGCACAGTCTATGGCTAAATTTGACTTGCATCCGGGCCCCTCTTTGGAGGCCCTTGGGCCAGCACATCTAGTGGCCTGCTTAGACCAGCAATGGAGCCAGAGCACCACCAGGGCTGTATTGAGGAGCACATACCCAAAGGGCATGCACCAGAGCCCTGCAAAAGTGAATTCTGCTCCATAGGGTCAGCCCCTTATCAGCCAATCCTCATAACCAATCGGCCCGATAGCCATTCTGATGGATGTGAGGTGATATCTCATTGTAGTTTTAATTTGCATTTTCCTGATCATTAGTGATGTTGGCTAATTCTTTTTGGAGAATTGTTTATTCAGGTCTTCTGCCCATTTTTTAATCAGACTGTGTGTGTGTGTGTGTGTGTGTGTGTGTGTGTGTGTGTGTGTGTGTGTGTGTTAAGTTCTATGAGTTTCATATATTTTGGATATTAAACCTTTATTGGATGTATCATTGGCAAATATCTTCTATTCAGTAGGTTGCCTTTTTATTTTTTTGATGGTTTTCTTTTGCTTTTCAAAAACTTTTTAGTTTGATGTAGTCCCATTTGTTTATTTTTTTTCTTTTATTTCTCCTGTTCAAGAAGACATTAAAAAAATATTACTAAGAGCACTGTTAAAGAATTCACTGGTAAGGTTTTTGTTTTATGGTTTCGGGTGTCACATTTAATTCTTCAATCAATTTTGAGTTTATTTTTGTATATGGTATAAGAAAGTAGTCTAGTTTTATTTATTTCTTTTTTGCAGGTATCTGTCCAGTTTTCTCAACACCTTATTAAAGAGACTGTCTTTACCTCATGTTATATTCTTGCCTCCTTTGTCATAGATTAATTAATTATATGGTCAAATGATTTTTGACAAGGGTACTAAGACAATTCAATGGGGGAAATAATAGTCTTTTCAACCAATGCTGCTTAGACAACTGGATATTGACATGCAAAAGAATGAAGTTGGACCCCTACCTGTATTACTTACAAAAATTAACTTTAAAAAAGCATCAAAACACCAAATAAATAATCCAGATAAATACTCCCAAATTAAAGACTTGGGTTTTTGTCTTCTTTTTGTGGTAGTTCCTGAATACACTTTTAGTGCTTAGCAAGTATGAGCATAAATTAAAGAAATTTTGCTGACACAATTTAATGAATATATCCAATAACATAATTCTTATGTCTAGTTTTATATTCAGTATTTTTTTCTAAAAATGGTATGCTTTGTTCCTCCTGATTTTATAATTTACAGATTATTAGAGCTGATATTTTCTGTAGAGATCAGCATTTCATCAGCTCATATTATCGACGAGAAAAACTAAGGTTCAGAGAGGTGAAGTACTCCTTTCATTCACAGAATTGTTCCAAGGTACAGCAGGACCTGTAATTCATACCTTTCTACTCACATAGCTGTAGTTGTTCGTATTAAATATAGTTCTGTTCCTTATTGCAAGTTTTACTGTCTAATTACCATCTTTAAAAAGAAAAAGACTGTAAGAAGTCAAAGTATGATACTCAGAAAAAAATAGGTGCAAATAGGCAGTGATTTTTTAGGTATGACATTCAAAGCATATGCAAACAAAAAAATAGATAAGTAATTCCACTCCTAAACCCAAGAGAATTGAAAGCACATGTCTGCACAAAAACTTGTACATGAAAGTTCACAGCAGCATTATTCACAAGCTAAAAAGTGAAATGACCCAAATGTTCATCAACTGATGAATAGGTGAACAAAATATTGTATATACATACAATGAAATAGTATGCATGTATAAAAATGAATTAAGTACTGATAATGTTACAACATAAGTGAATTTTGAATAACTTATGACACATGAAAGAAGTCAGACGCAAAAGGCTATATATTGTATGATCCCATTCATATGAAATTTCCAGAATAGGCAAATCCATAGAGACAGAAAATAGATTAGCAGTTGACAGGCACTGGGAGGATGGGGAAATGGAAAGTGACTGCTAATAGATACTGGATTTTTTTCTTTTCTTTAGGGTGATGAAAATCTTCTGGAATTAGATAGTGGTGACAGTTGTACAGCTTTTTGAATGTGCTAAAAACCACTGCATTGTACTCTTTAAAAGGGTGAATTTTATGGCATGTTATTTATATCTCAATTTAAGAAAATGCCAATTAAGAGATATACAGAATATCTGTTCAATAATCTGCAAAACTGTCTAGGTCATTACAAACAAGCAAAATCTAAGAAATTGTCACAACTAAGAAGAACCCAATGAAACCTGACTAGGTAATGTCATTTAATATCCTGGGTGGTTTCCTGCATTAGAAAAAGGACATTAGGGAAAATCTGAGGAAATTTGGAAGTATAAACTTTAATTAATAGTAATGTATCAATACTGATTAATTGCAAATAAGAAACCCCATCATACTAGTATAAGATGTGAAAAATAGGGGAAAATAGATTTGAGGATATGATAATTTACTGTACTATCTTCCCAGTAATCTAAAAATGTTCTAAAATAAAAAGTTAATTAAGAAAAAAAGTAACAGGGGATAATGTAATTAAGAGCTTATTGGATTATTAGACATTAACTCCTATAAAGAAAAAAAATCTTGAGGCTTCTTCTAACTTTAGCGACATGATTCTGTACAGTTTGGCCAGTTAAGTTTTGGCTCTAAGTTTCACCAGTCAGCCTTTCAGCCAGAACCAGATTAATTATCCATTCATGGACTTCAGGGTGACCAGAAGCCCAGATGGAAGTGTTCTCTTCAGTGGAAAGCCCCATCTCAGATCCACCTCCCAACCTGCTATATGTGCAACTTCATTTGTTTTTTTTTTTTTTTGAACTTCTATCGCATCTTATAAAGGTGATGCACTCTACTTGTAGCAGGTATTTGCTAAGTACCTATTACATCAGGCATCTGGGAGAGAGACCAAAGGGAACAAAGTCACAAAGCCATGCATTCAACAATTCTGATTACACAGAATTGTGATAATATGCATGGTGAAGAACAGGGTGCTTTGAGAGCAAATAACAGGATCTCACCTGCATTGGCAATGGGAGAAGATTCTGGGAGGAGTGTAATCTAAGCTGAGAGGAAGGACCACTAAGAGTACTTCAGGTGAAGCAGTGGAAAGGGCATTTCTGGCAGAGGGAATGTCTGAAGGGGGCAGTGATTCGGGAGGAACTGAAAGAAAACTCCTCTAGCCCTGAGGTCTGGGGGAGGTGCTGGGGTGGATGGTAGAGTAAAATGGGGAAGTAGGAAATCATTGAAAGGTTTTAAGCCCCCAGGTATCCCCTGCTTTTTGAAAGTTCATGTTATACCATTTTGCTTTTACAAAAGACCCAAATTAGTATACATTTTTGCTAACCAAAAAGAATCTAAAGAGGATTTTCATTTTTATAAAAACAAGGTGAAAAACAAAAATAGCCTTCAGTGTTTATTTTGCAGCGAGTCACAGTAGAGGCAGTGACACCCCTAGCAGCAAGGGTGGCCCTGCCAAGCTTCTTACCCGTTCCCATTCAGCACTCAGCATCAAGCCCCATAGCTGTGAACTGTGTCTGTGAGCATCAGTGCTTTATCTCAATTTATTTTGTGCATTATTAGTAAGATGTGTCCTAAGTTATCAGAAAAGCCTAAGAGAATTTGTAAGGGTGTTATGCTTAGTGTAAAACTGGATGTAATTAGGCATATTTGGTATGATTTGGTAGTTTAATTTTTGGGTCTGGGAATGCTCAAATTTTTCCATGTAAATGACTATAATGGTAATTGCTTCTTACCTTTATACTATATGGCTAACAAAAGTTTTTATAGGAAAGCTCTACTTTTGAATAGTAGGGAAAACTTGTATTAAAAAATCAATATTTGAGTGCAGTGTATGGATTGGACTGGGGTAGCAGTAGTGAGTGGAGAGGCCAGTTAAGAGGCTAATTCTGATGGGATGTAGACAGGACTTTTTTTAGACTGCACTTAAGTCAACTGAAATGAGAGGAAATTAGGAGGTGAAGTCAACAAAAATGTTTATGAAGTGGTAACATAATTTATAGATATAGATAACATAAATATATAGGTAGCTTTACTAAAAAAAATTAACTCCAAGTATTTGTTAAAGAGTAAAAGACAAAACAACAGCCTAAGGATAGATAAACCAAGGCCCCATCTGAAAAACAGAAATCTCAGATATAATTATGAAATGCCTGGTATGTTTTTAAAGCACAATTTATTTCTTCAAAATAACCACTACAGCGTTTTTCAAAAAGTTGGCTTGCTCTTTATCAAATTCTATAAGATTTGTCACGTAGGATTTGTGTCTGTTTTTCACTTTGCCAGTGGTTAGAGAGTAGTGATGTGTCTTATGAAGTTAGCCTAAAGGGAGTGTTGATTTGAAAGGAACTCCCTGAGGCAGGCCTGGATAAGTTGTCAGTGCCCGCAAGATGGATTCAGGATGCTGTCCTAATGAGAGTGTTCAGTGACAAGGCAGGCCAGGGGCAGGGTCAGCTGTGACTTTGCAGACAGACTCACACCCACAGTGTCTACAATACGCACAGCTGCTGCCTGGCTGCATTACAAAGGTGTCACAACAGAAGCAGTTTGGCTGTCTGAAATATGGCCTTCACGCAATCCTTAGACTATATTTTACAAGTTCATTTTCTAACATACAGGCCTGATTTTATGGCATGTGGAGCATTTTGCTGAATGACTTGGTAGTGCACTGCTGACCAGATAGCACATTTCCAGGTTTAGATTATAAGAGAAAAACAGCAAGTGGTAAGTTCAGCTGAGGGTCAATGGATACTTATTCTACAATTCCCTCACCAAGCACTGGGCTACTTTGTCCCATGGGGACCAGTACTGTAGAGCACATTTGGCAGAGATGACCCTAGGTGTTTGCTTTTATGACTGCTGGCCACACTCACACTGGGAATGTGCTGTTATCACATTGTAAACATTATTAATATCAGAAGAAAAATTGGGAAGAATGTCAAGAATTGGCATGTGAAACCTGTGATAGGGCAGTCTTATTATTTTCTGAGCATTTATGAACTGCAGGAGGTAGGTGCAGTTTGTAAAAAAAAGAGATGCTGAGAGACATTAACCAATGTTTATTGATTTTACTTCAAACTGTCTGCATCCTACATGTTTTAGGTTCTTGGTGATGTTGGGATAATTTGGAGGGATGTAATGATGTTTACTAACAAATAGCTTTCTTAAAGACTCTAGAATTCATAAATTATTCCACATGGATCAAAGGCTCTTGGAAATTTTCAAATCATGATCACATTTACGATTTAAAGTTTTTGTCCAGTTTTACTTTTAAAAATGAGGGAGGATTATATGTCAATTATAGCTCAATATAAAAAGGAATGAAGGAGGATTAAAAATTATGGTAGTATTAAATATATTAAACCATAATTTTAAATGGCAGCTGTCTGCAAATCTTCCCTCAATGAGAACAAAAATTTAAAAACATTTGTACTGGAGATGCCAGGCATTACTTGACTACCAGCTACCAGTCCTTTAATAAGTACATGACACACTATGTAGTGCACAATCTCACCCTGTCTGTTCGGATCTTGTTGGGCTCTTGACTTTACATCAAGGGATGTCTCTAGTGTAGACTTAACAGTTACCAGTCCCTGTGTACACTTGCCCACAAAGATATTATGGGCCCTTCAGAATCAGAAGATGGAGAAAAAAAGTGTAGGCCAGCTAGCAAAAAAGGTAATGTGGTAGCTTTTGTGACAAGGCAGCCATGTTGGTCAAGTGCAAGCTGAAGTTACAAGGAGGCCAGCTGGTAAAGAGAAAGAATGAAACTAACATGTGGAGAGGGAGAGATGTGATTAAAGAATGTAAGAAGAGAATGATTGACTACCTGATAAGATTCTGATAGTTTCTAATCAAATCTAGCCTACTTGTGTTTAAAATAAATCTAATTTTTCCTTTCGGTAACCTAAGTGAGGCTCGATCTTTACTACAAAAGAGAAATTATCCATATCAGTGACATCTGCCTGTGTGGTTGGTGAACAGTTATAACTGGCAGCAGGAGGGATAAATCTAACTGGAAATCGTGTTTAGCTAGAAATTTGGTTTTAGATCAGGGAGAATTTAAAGATTGCTACTTGCTTCTTTAGCCATGGCAACTTTGGGGGCAACCAATATTATTTCCATTTATCCAAGGCATATTTGCCTATATATACGTTTTGTCTCATCTTTGGCCAGATTTCCTTAAAAGAAAATACTATACCATTATGGCTTGCTCTTAGGCTTTCACAAAATAAAATAACAACTCCACAAAGCCTACCTGTGTCTTCTGAGGTTAGACTGAAAAAAAGGGGGAGGTTGTGAAACCAAGCCAAGGCTGTGACCATGTGCCTGATGACTAAGATGGGACCCATGTAGGAGTTGAGTCAGTAATAACATGCCTCTTGCTGCAGCTCAAGTTGCCTGCAAACCCCCACGCTTTTTAGCAAATATTATTTTGAATGTCAGAGTGCACAGAACTGTTCTCTAGGGTTGGGCTAAATTTGACTCTGTGGGAGAATAAACCTAGAATTCCAAATGTGGTGATCCCAACAGAGTATGTGATGCAAGCCCAATTTTCCACTTGTGCTGGGTGGGTTTATTCAAATCTCATACAGAACTGAGAGATGCCAGACGTAGTATCGACTTGCCTCAAACATAAGGTAGTAATTTAGGTTTTATTTTAAATAGGCATTAGGGTCTGGGCCATCCAAAATTTTAATTTAGGAAAGAGCCTGGGAGAATGGCTGAAGACAGGAGTTAGGTGGCCCTCGGAAGGGTGGTTATTGGAGGAGTGAGGCCTCATGTGTTTAAGTCGAGTTCTGGAAGAGTTACTTTGTGATAAACTAAAGGCAAACTCTAAGTCTGTGTCTTCTCATGATTTTATAGACAGATCTAAAGGAGATTCTGGGTGCTGTGATTTGGAGTAGCAGTTTCCTTCTTTAACGTGCAGATGATTGTGTAAACTTGAATGATTAAAGCATTATAAGCTGACTACGGTGTTTAAACACTGACCCAGTTTCAGCACTGACCTAATCAGGGCAGCCTGGGAGAAGGGGGGCTCAGGCAGCAGCGTGTAAGAAATAGGTCAGAAGGATTTCTCCCAGCTCTTCTTGGGCAGACACAATGGGCTTTTGCATTATTTATGCAAAGAATGAAGAATTCTCTTTGAAAATACTCCTCTAAGCATCTTACTCTTGGTTCAAGTTGATGCTTGTGGTGCTGGGTCATTCTCTTGGTTTTATTGAGCAGGTACTGTATCCTAAGTACCATGTAGATGGCTGAGAACACAGCAGAAAATAAAACAAGTCTCTGTTCTAGTGCAGAAAAGCCCGAGTTCAAATCCTGACTCCATCAGTTATTGGCTTATTGAGTTACTTAAAATTGAATAAGCTAACCCTTCTGTGCCTATGGTTTCTGTGTCTGTAAAATGGGGTGACAAAATTGTACTTACCTCATAAAGTTGTTTTGAGGATTGAATGAGACAGTATATGTATAGAGCTTACAACAATAGATGCTTTATAGTAAGAACTAAATATTAACAATTACTTACGAAATGAACTTTATATACTTCTGTCTAAGGAAAGGGAAGAGCAAGAAAATATTCATGTTTCTGGTTAGTATAGAGCAAGTGTTTAAGCGAGGCCTTCTGCTGAATGTGTCTATTGGGTGTAGAGTTCAAAATCTGTGAAAAGCAAAGGAACGCAGAAACCCTTTTTTACGTGAACGTTAGCCTTTGAAATGGAAGCCTGAGTGGAAATGTAGCACAGAAATTACCTATTCTTTCCATAGGGCTTTAGTTATTACATTGAGACTCAAGAGATTCTGCTTGGAATTGGTAGGTAGTATTAAAAGTGTGGGCCTCGTTAGGGTAGTAGAGTTCCCCTTGCTGCAGTGGAAGACTTGCTGTGTGGATTTGCTGAGGCATCACCTGATATTCTGAAACATCGATAGGCACTCCTGCTTTGTGTGGAGGAAAGTGATTTGGTAATTCAGTTTTTATGTGAATCTTGAGAATTCTATGATTTCAAATCCTAGTGTTAATATAAATCAGGCTGTTTGAGCTGACTGGTCACTCCACTACGTCCTTAATTTCTTTATCTACAAAACAGGACACTGAAGGTAACCTTTGGTTAAAGTGATAGGACCCTAGGAAGTGGTTTTATACTAATGTATGCCCAAATGGTTAGGGGTACCTTTGATACTGTGTAGCAGATATCAAAATACATGTATCTTGTTTCAAGGTAACACTCGCACATACCTGGAGTAGATTCTGATAGGCAATGTCAGTTCTGTTATGTTTAGAGACATGACACTCTTTAAATAGAAAGCCATTTGTTTGTCCCAGATGCTTCTAGTTGTTATGGACTGCTCCTTTGAAATTTCCAAATATGGTTCTGGATAAAATGGGTACATGTTATTTCTGTTTGGAGCAAAGGCTTTTTGGAACAAGGGCTGCGTTACTGATGAAAATGTTATATTGGGTCTCATGGCAATTCATTTATTGCTTTCTTGACCCTGTGTCATCCAGGGAGTGTCAAAACCACATAGTGCTCTGAGCCCTACAATTTTTTTTGCAGTTAAGTCTCTGATTTAGCTGACAGATGTTAAAACAGACATAGCCAGATAACTCTCTCCAGTGACAGCACAGATGCAAAACTAAAAGTGTATTTATTCCAGCTTAGGGAGGGATTATAAAATTTTCCCCCATCGATAGTCCTTACAATTTTTTCCTGGTAGCCTAATATGGTTTAGGTTAAAGGAAAATGAGTCTTTTTTCTTCTGATTGATTTAATCTCCCATCCATACCTCTAAGAAAATGTGTGGATCTGGAGAACAGGAGACCATGGGAATATTAGCAATGATAATGGGCTCAAGTCTCTTTTATGGCTAGCACAGCTCCAACTGAGCAACCTCTGGCTCTGATGAGAAAAAATAGATCTTAGATTTGGAGGGAACTTTTCTTCATGCTCAACTGGTCACGTTATGGTCTAGGAAATGTGAGGCTCATGGTGACTTTCCCTGGATCACAGACTGGACTAGCAGAACCTGTACTAGAACAAGTCCCCTAATTCACATTGGGTCCTGCATCCTCTGTCTGTCCTCCAGATCCTATCTCAGGTTTCCCCTTGGGATTGGTGTTGGAGACCAGGGATATACGATGGAGACTGGGGCAGGGCCTCTGTCTCTGCGCTGTGTTGGGAATGTCTCATTTTAGCCCTTTTCCTTTTGAGAAATGCTAGATATGGTTAGATTTTTGGCTGTAGAGATAGTTCAAACCTCAGGGTTGATAAATGAAGAAACTAAGGCTCAAAGGGAGGACTTGACTTGCTCATGTTTCCACAACTAGTCAAGAAAACAACTAAATATTTATTGAGCACTTTTGATAAGCCAGGTCTATGGAATCTGCTGTGATTTGACCAAAAATAAAACAGCTGTGGTTCTTACCCTGGAAGAATGTACTGTCCAGTACCAAGACAGAAAACAGAGACAAGTGATTGGAATTTTATGAAGGGGAAATGCAGGGTCCTGTTGGAGAACTAACAACTAGTCTTACAAAATATTAGTGGAGAGTTAAAAGCTAGGGAAAGGTAGCTTTTAATTTTTAAATATTTGACCTACTCCCTATCCCCTCTGGTAACCACTATTCTGTTGTCTATATCTATGAGTATGTTGGTTTTGTTTGTTTGTTTGTTACTTTCTATTTTAAATCACACATATAAGTGAAATCATATGATTCTTTTCCTTTTCTGTCTGATTTATTTCACTTAGCATGATATTTTCAAGATCTATCCATGTTGTCATTTTTAATGGCTGAATAGTATTCCTTTGTATATATGTACCACATCTTCTTTAGCCAATCATCCACCAAAGGACACTTAGGTGGTTCCCATGTCTTGGCTATTGGGAATAATAATGGACATAGGGATAAATATACTTTATGAATAAGTGTTTTCAGCTTTTTGGGGTAGCAATCCAGAAGAGAGATTTCTGGGTGATTTCTTAACTTGTTGAGGAAACTTTATACTCTTTCCCATAGAGGCTGCACCAATTTACATTACCACCAGCAGTATATGAGGGTTTCCTTTTCTCCACATCCTCTCCAACACTTGTTATTTCCTGTCTTATCAATAGCAGCCATTTTAACAGGTGCGAGGTGATGTCTCATTGTGGTTTTGATTTGCATTTTCCTTATAGCTAGTGAAGTTGAGCATCTTTTCATGATCTGTTGGCCATCTGTGTGTCTTTTTGGGAAAAGTGTCCATTCAGGTCCCTTGCCCATTTTTTGATCAGGTTGTAATTGTTTTTAGATTGTATGGTTTCATTGTATATTTTGGATATTAGCATTTTATTACAGATATTGTTTGCAAGTGGCTTCCCCTATTTGGTTGACTTTTTGTTTTGAAGATTTTTTTGTTTTGCAGTGCATAGCTTTTTAGCTTTTATTTCCCTTGTATTTGTGGTAAAATTCACAAAAGCCTCTCTGAGATCAAGGTCCATAAGTTTAGTGCCTATATTTTCTTCTATGTGTTTTATTGTTTCAGGTCTTATATTCAATACTTTAATTTTTTAAACTTTGAGTTAATATTTGTATATGGTGTCAGACAGAAGTCTAGTTTCATTCTTTTGCCTGTGGCTTTCTAGTTTTCCTAATAGCATTTATCAAAGAGGCTTTTCTTTCTCCATTGTATGTTTTTGGCTCTTTTGCTGAAATTAGTTGCCCGTATATGTGTGGGTTTATTTCTGAACCCCACTTGATCATGGTTTATTATCTTTTTAATGTATCATCATATTTGATTGCTAGTATTTTGTTGGGGATTTTTTGTATTTATCAGAGATATTAGCCTGTAATTTTTAAATTTTGTGTTGTCTTTAGTTGTCTTTCCTTGGTTTTGGTATCAATGTAATGTTAGCTTTGTAAAATAAGTTAGGAGTTACTGCCTTTTCTTCAATTTTTTTGGAAGAATTTTAGAAGGATAGGTATTAAGCCTTCTTTGAATGTTTGGAAGAATTCACAAGTGAAACCATCTGGTCCTGAACTTTTGTTTTTTGGGTGATTTTTTGATAGCTGTTTCAATTTTCTTACTGTTGATCAGCCTATTTAGGTTTTTCATTTCTTCCTGGTTCAGTCTAGGAAAGTTATATATTTCTAAGAATTTTTCCATTTCTTCCTGGTTCTTGCATAGTTCTTTTACTTCTGTGGTGCCTGTTATAACTTCTACTCTTTCATCTCAGATTTTATTTACTTGAGTCTTTTCTCTTTTATCCTTGGTGAATTTAGCCAGAGGTTTGTTAATTTTATTTATATTTTCAAAGAGCCAGTTCTTTTTTCATTAAATTTTTTATTGTCTTATTGTTCTCTATTTTGTGTAATTCTTCTCTAATATTTATTTCTTTTTCCTTCTACTGAGTGTGGACTTCATTTTTTCTTTTTTTACTAGTTCTTTAAGGTGAAATGTTAGATTGTTTGAGGTTTTTTTTTGTTTGTTTGTTTCTCGTAATACTATAAACTTCTCTCAATACCTTTTTTTGCTGTATCCCAAATATTTTATTATGTCATGTTATCATCCTCATTTGTCTCTATGTATCTTCTTATCTTTTCTTTTATTTCTTCTTTTATCTCTTCTTTTATTTCTGCTTGACCCAGTAGTTGTTCAGTAGTCTCCACATATATTTGATTTTTTTTCCCCAGCTTTCTTTTTGCAGTTGATTTTCAATTTCAAACCGTTGTGGTCAGAGGATATGCTTGGTAGGATTTCAGTCTTCCTAAATTTATTTAGACTAGTTTCGTCCCTCCAAAATATAGTCTATCCTTGAGAATGTTCCTTGTGCACTTGAGGAAAATGTATATCCTCTGTTGTTTTTTTTAATGTAAAGCTCTATAAATAATGATTATGTTCTATTATGTATCAATTTGGTTTAATGTGTCATTTAAGGCCAATATTTTCTTGTTGACTTTCTGTTTGGTTGATCTATAGGGAAAGATACCTTTAAGGTGATCAGCTTTCTTACCCTATTAGATATTTGGATCAATTAAAAAAATTCTCTTTCATGTAAGATGTTCTGGTGCTTTTTACACATTTTCTATCATTACCTTATTATTTACTACTCTGAAATATCTGTTCAAATTATTGCCTCACCATAGGCCACCCTAGGAGAAACTGAGGTATGGGTGGGCTGGTTCTCATAGGGGAACTGAGGCTCAGTACACCCCTGAAGGAGAACTGTTGTCTACATGGCTTCTGGTTGCCTCTAGAAAAAAAAATCTAAAACTCCACTCCTGGATTTATGTCATTTGCCAGTTGCCTACATTTGCCTAGGCTACTGTCATGTATCCTGGTAAGATGTTCCCTTCTGAACTCACAGACTTCTTTTCTCTATGTTTAATTTCTTGAACTTTGGAACTTTTCTACATGACAGCCAATTTTTCTTGCTGGATGAGAGTGCACCATATCTTATTGAGCCATGCTTCTTCACCCACTCTGGTCAAAGCCTACCTCTTTCTGATCAGCACCATCCTTTCATCCAGTAGCACCCCCATCACTACCCTAAACCAGCTGCGACTGGTTTTGTATATGGCTATATTATATTTAAAACAATTTGTGTTTCTGTCTCTTTTCATTATGTGTATCCTTTCTTCTCCCCTGGATTACAAGTGTCCTGAGAAGAGGGGTTGAGTCTCCTATTTCCTGTAGGGCTTAGATTACTGAGAGAATAGTTGGCTGTTGGTAGGCAGACTGGCTCCCACTACTTCCAAGACAGATGGGAGAGCAGGAGTGTGGAGAATCCATGCCAGAACTACTGAGGACAAAAACAGTTGTCTGAGGTAGGAGAGCAGTCTGAGATACTGATTTGCTGTGTGACTTTAGACTAGGTTTTGGCTTCTTCATTGTAAATGTGTGCAAGCATAGCACCTTCTCGCCTAGGATCTAGTGGTGCAATGTCTGGGAGGGTGCCCTGAACAATATAAAGCATTAGGATTAGGTTGTAGTGTCTTGCTGTCCAATGCTGCCAAGTATGTGGAGGGCCAGGAAATGTTACTCAGGGTTTTTGAGTTGAGTCTGGACCCTGAACTACTGGGTTCCAATTCTAGTCCTTGCCAAAGGAGTGGACAGTGCTGGGTGACCCAGATGACAGAGTCAATATGTCTGTGAGCACTGGAAAGAAAGAGGTCCTCAAGTAAAAGAACAATGTCTTTAAAAAGTTTTAATATTTGAGATATATATATATATATATATATATATATATATATATAATAGTCAATGCATATACTGTATAGATTGACTTTTCTTTATTTCACTTCAATAAGTTGCATTTTTTTTTTTTACAAATTAAAGGCAAGACCCTCCACCAATGAAAAGATTACAATTGCTTTCTTGTGGTACTTGCTTATTTCAGTGGTTCAGAACCAATCTGCAATATCTTCGAGTTATGCCTGTGTGTGTGCTTGTATGTATATAAAAACACTGAGACTGATATATATGATAGAGAAAACCAAAACTTGGTAGAATTTTATTAGACTTATTTTAGAGTGCTTTTTTTCCCATATTGGTGAAGATGCAGCTCAAGCTGAACCTCTAGGCCATTGGGACAGAATGAGACTCTACATGCTGTTAGCACTCAAGAAAGAGTCAACCAGATTTAGCAGCCTTGGTAAGGGAATGCTCATCTATTGGGGTGCAGTGTTTCAAGTCATACCCAGTTTCCTGTTTGTTGACAGGAGAGTAAATTATCACCACCTTTATAGGCATTTAAAAGGCCAAAGGCAGAAATTTCACTTCTGTGTGTATACCCTCAAATAATTGAAAGTAGAGTCTCTAAGAGATATTTATACACTTATGTTTATACCAACATTATTTATAATAGCCAAAAGGTGGAAAAAATGCAAATGTCCATTGATGAGTGAATGAATAAGCAAAATGTGGTATATACACAATGGAATGTTATTCAGTTTATAACATGAATGAACCTTGAGGACATTATGCTGTGTGAAATAAGCCAGTCACAAGAAGACAAATACTGTTTGATTCCTCTTATACAAAATACATAGAGTAGCCAAAATCATAGAGACAAAAAGTGGTTGCCAGGGGCTGCAGGAGGGGAGAATAAGAATTACTATTTAATAGGTAGAGAATTCAGTTTTGCAAGATAAAAAGAATTCTGGAGATTAGTTATACACAATGTAGATATACTTAACATGACTGAACTGTACACTTAAAAACGGTTAAGATGGTAAATTTTATGTTATATGTATGTTACCACAACTAAAAAAAGCACTCTAATTCCCAGGCTGTACCACAGACCAACTAAATTAGACTCTTTAGGGGTGAACCTCAGGTATCCATATTTTTAAAAATCAAGTTGGAGAAATGGTTGGACTCAAGGCAGGTAATCCAATTCTGAGATCACTGCTGTAATCCAAGGGTGCAATGAAAAGGAAAGGGGTCACAGGGAATAAAACAAATTGGATGGTTTGAAGGGAGAAATATTGGTGTTCAGTGATAGATTAGCTATAGGGAAAAAGACAAAAATGGATCAAAGAGGTTCCTAAGTTCTTAGACCAAATTGTGAATTTGTGGAAAAACTGGATATTTATGGGGAGATGTTTGGGGAAATATTTGAGTGAGATAACTTATCTGATGATTTGGTAACATACTTTAGTAGAGATTTCTTAGAGGCAGCTGAGAATTTTCATACTTTAAACAATTCATGTATTTCCCCCACAGAAGTCAGAGTTTCATTTTTACATTAAAAATTAATTATATTTAAAAAAGACCAAAGGCAGAAAAATTGCCCAGTGGATATTATACCTTTAGGAGTCAGTAACATGCCCATTATTTCAGAGCTCCTTTTGGCACAACTGTGGATTTGGAGAGCTTTATCCGAGGCAGCCCTTCTCTTGCTCTTCTCATCCCTGCCTCCCAATGTTCTATGCAGCTCCTCTTTCTAAAGATTTCATTTAAGTGTGGTAGACCAGTTCCTCTTGCCTTTCTGGAAAGCTCATAGTAATTAAATTCACATCAAGGCAATAGAAATTTCCCATAGTTGTTTTACTGAAAGCACTCATTTTAAAAACAAACTGAAAGAAGGGAACAATGTTTAATAATAAAAAAAAAAAGAATAAAACTTGAGTGATACTATTTAAGGAAGGAGAAATTTTTGCATAAGAAATTTTGATATTCTCAGTTCTCTGGAAAGCACCTCCATAAACAGTCCTGGTAAGATGTTCAGACCTAGGTGAGTGCGTCGGGGGAGTCACTGAATCACATACACCCAAAGAGGTGAAAGGGCAACAAGTCACCTACATGATCTAGCCATATAGCTGATGGGGAAAAAAATCAGTTGGATATTAAATTGATCATTTTTCTGTATCATGGAATCATATTTTCCAAGCAGAATAGTCATGTCTCAGTGCTTTACATGCAGTATTCAGTAGACTGAGGATTAAGGAAGGCCTCAGAAACTTTCCCCCTAAATAGACTTTGAGATGCTGTCATCCCAGCGCCCACATTGCCTGTTATGATTTCAAGCTGTTGTCATGTTTATTTTGGATAGTTTAAGGAGGAAAGCCCAGGCTACTCCTGGAAATGGGGAGAAGAAAAGAAAGAAATGAGTCAGACAAAACTCTTGGACAAGCATGCAGAGTTCTTGAGCTTTTTTTAAAAATCTTATTAGTTAGTATCTAGCATATATAGGTAGTAGATAGACACTTGCTGAATGAATGAAGATATTGTAAAAATAGTTCCCGTGTGATTAATTTTATGGTTGTAGTTTTGTTCTGCTGACTACTTGTGGGTGGCCTGCTGAAGAAAAACCCAAAATACTTGGATTCCAGTCTTAGTTTCATCACTCATTAGTTCTGTGACATTGGCCCAGACACTTGGGCTTCTTTGAGCTTGTTTCCCACTTGTAAAGTAGGGACAGTGAGGCTGTCCTTTTAACTCCCATGGTTTTTGTTTGCATTAAATGAGATAAAAGGCATGAAAATGATTGAAAACTCTAAGGTGCTCTACAAATGTAGAGTACAATCATTTTGAAAGCACTTGGCCTAGAAGAGGATTGCGTAAATTAAATTGTGTATTGATCAAGACATGCATCTCATTAGGTAAAAACTGAAAGTAAAACTCATATACTCGAGGATGTGAAAATAGACTCAGCAACCCATGTAACACTAATTTCAAGAAGTAGTATATTAATTTCAAGTAAGAAATTTGTAAAACACAAATTCAGCCAAAACTAAGCTGTGAAAAATGTTCAACACTGTTGCCTTTGACTTACTCCTGAAGTCCAACATTTGTACAATTCTCCTTAAGAAATTTATATCAGGGATAAAACCCATCAGTATCGGTGAACACATACTAGGTTCCTGCCATGTGCCAGGCACTGTTAGGCGCCCGATATCAGTGTTATGTACCTACTGCCTTTCCTAGAGCAATTACTGGTTTATTTGGCCAATGACTGCTAGCCTTTCCAGTTGTGTGTGTGTGTGTCTTATCACAATAGTTTTATTAGTTTGGCAAAGTGTTGTAGTCATACTTACTTAGATGGCAAATACTTTCCTGATGTGTTAACAGCCTTAATGGGTGTAGGGTCACCAGGAATTTTGTACATATTTTTCTATTTCTAAATCTAGTCTTAAGTATATTCTTGAATAGCCTTTAAACTTCAGTTTAACATTAGCTGCATGTATAAAGTATTATTTACCATATCTCCTTCAACATTAATAAACCCTTTTTATAGCATAGAAAGGTGAGCTGATCTCTTTTCTGACTTTGGATAAAATGAATTATGCTTAAACATTTGGTAGTGGTTTATAAAATTTGGCTTCTGTATAGTATATTAAAGGATTTGTTTAAATGTTGATTCTAAATTTGGTAAAAGGGACAAAGCATCTTGTACTTTTTGATTATATTTCCCCCCCAAAAAATATAGTTAAAGCTTTATCTACAATAATGAGAGTTAGAAAAGGCAAATGACCACCTCTTTTTTTAAACTAACATGTCCTTGCACTGTAATTTTCTTTATAACATTTTGCAAGTACCGTAATCTTAAGCAAAGGGAGTGATAAAACTCAATACATTTCAAGAAAGAGTGAATAAACATATTAATGGTGACACTCATATGTTATATACATCTGCTGCTTATGTACTTAAAAAAACTAAATAGGAAAATCTTACTCATCTTGGTAGAAAAACAGGGTAAAGATTACAATTTGGGGACTTCGTGATATTTTGATTGTGTGCAGTTTGTCAAAAGGCAATTTATCTAAAGCTGGAAAAGGATATGGTTTAGCTGACTAAACTATGAAGTGATACGAGTGATACGTAACGATAAAAATGCTTAGGGGATTTTTTGGGGCGCTCAAGTCATGTGTACAGTACTATGTGGGTGTAAAAGGCAGACTTTTCTCTCTGTCTCTCTTTTTTGCATAGTTTTCAAAACTGTGAAAGTTGCTGACATTTTATACTACATGCTGGACCGTTAAATCACAATTTACGTGGTCACTTGTAAATATGCAAGTGGTAGACTGAAAACTTCTTTGTGCTTACTTTGACATGCTTCTTTCTCACATGCCTCTCCTCTTTTTTTCAGTCGTGCTGGGTACTTTTGTTTTGGAATCCAGGGCTCTCTAAGAGAGATTTGGGTGAGAACTCCGGAACTGACTTATTTTCATAAGTGCTCCCTGAAGGGAGATTTGAAGGATAATTTAGAAAAGCTAGTCTCCCAATCCTCAAACAAAAATACTCTTTCTGACCCGCTTGCCACATTGAAATTCTGACCTGAAGGGATTTCTTCTCCCCAACACTGGGTTTTGGGAGTGCCTAGGATATTTTAGTGGGGGCAATTTATTTAAATTCATTTTCAGCATCATTGGTAAAATGAGGCTACTGATACTGATAACTGATCAGTAATCGGTAAAATGATACTTACTGATGCTTAAAATGAGGTGGCTGATACTTACCAAAAAGGGTTTTTATGGAGATCAAATGACACAATGCAAGTGAAATGCTTAATGTAATGCTCAATAGGGACCATTATAGTTATCACCATTCTTTTTGTTAGGAGGAAGAGGAGAAGGAGGCAGAATAGGCCACTAATATAGTGGGGGATTTTTTTCCCTTTCTAGCTATGCCCTGAGAGATTACCAATATGCTAAAGGGAAGGCATTGTCATTCATTGCCTAAGAGGGCTTCTTGGAAGGGACAGCAAGAGAAACCCCAAATGAGACTTAAAAAGGGGATGCGAGAGTATATACACATACTAATGTGTTCACTTGCTTTAACTTTTCAAGCACTAAGTCATCTGCTGATTTGTTTTCATAATATATGGGTGAAGTTGGCAAAGTAGGTATCCCTTTCCTACAGGTGAGGAAATGGGAGTTCAGGTAGGTAAAGAAACCCACCTTCTGTCACACAAGTTAGTGGTAGAGCTAGGACTAAGACCCATGTCTCAGACTCTGAGCACAGCACCTTCTCTATTATGTGATGTTCTCAGAATTAAATGATCTTCACAGATTTGTGTTCAGACCTTGGGTTACTATTGATGAGCCTGTTATTAGCCTCCTGCAAAATATGGAATGGGAGATTTTATAGACTCATGACCCAAAAGTCTAGTTTTACATGGAGATGTCTGAACATATAGCACCTGAATCAAGTGAGTTTTCACTTCCTGGCCATGGATGAAGGTTTCTCCCTGGACCTGAACCAGGCAGTATCACTGGCTCCGGAGGTGGGATTCCAGTCCAGGCTGTGTTCTTACACCACCGCTGTACTGCACTTCAGAGTCTAGTGTCTACAGTGAAAGGAATGAAAATGAGATGCCAGTAATGCTGAGAAATATCAGGAAAGTGTGATGCCTTTTTACCATCTTCCCTCTTTCTCCCCTCTTTTTCATTTTATAGATTCAAAAACAATTCCAGAAAATCCGAGAGAGGTCCTATAGATGTTAAGCTTCTGTGTTATGATTTTAACCAAAAAGCCCTCAAGAGCATTTGATTTCTTAATGTTTTTTGGTAGCTGCAAAATTTAATTTTAGGTAGAAAAGGGTCAACTTAGAGTCAATGTAATTCTTAAATCATCAGCATGAAAAATTTAATAACATGAAAGCTAATTCTCTGTGAAAGTCAAAATAACACACAGATCTTTGTCCAGAAATACGAATTTGGGACTGTTCTTTATACATAGAGCATTCTCTAGCAGGCATATTTGGATTCATGTTACTCATCATAAAGTAATGTGGAATATTTATAATTTTTTAAATTAATTTAGCTCTATTTTTTTAAATAAAGAAAAGTTAAGGTGGTTTAGGTAAGAACACAGATACACTAAGACCAAAACAGATGAACTCAAGACAAAAACTAGAAAGGAGAAAGAAAGGAGAGCATACAACAGCAGTAAGAACTCCTGGCTGAAGAAAGCTTGACTCTGAAAATAAATACTTGAACTTTCTTGTGGCCTGGGGAAAAATGGTGCCAGAATGCACTGGATAGCTCTCATTGTTTTGTCTAGTATTAGAACGCCTATTTCATTTGTTCATTCATTTATTCACTCATCTAATTGTTAATTCACTCATTTCAATGAAATTTATTTGATCTAGCTTGTATAACCTTGGTGCTATGCCATGACTTAGACATATAGCAATGAGCACAATCCAGAAATCTTTACCTTCATGGAGCTTATAGTTTCTTTGGGAAGGCATGTAGGCAAATTATTACAGAGTGCTCAGGTCTACAAGATGTGCAGAGAAGTATGAGAACATCCAGTAGGTACATCTAACTTGGGGTGAAGGTTAGGGAGGTTCCTGCTACCCAGTAAAACATATTAAACAACCCTACCTTCACAGTGACGTAAATAGCTTGTTATAGGATTTTGAGACTACTTTTTAAAAGGAGAGTCTGATTTATTTACACATGACTTTAAAACTAATTAAGTACTAATTAATGAATTAATTAAAACAAAGTTGGCAAGCATTTTCTGTGTGCCAAGCACTCTAGTAGTTCTTATTTGGTGATTTATGGTTGAAACAGAATCTGCATTATAGGTTGTTTTCCTTGGTATATGATTTCTATCCTGGTTCTGGGTCCCTTTGCTCTCTCTCCAGATACCTTTAATATGAAAGCTTGGCCTAGTCATAAAAACTCCACAGGTGTTGGTTTACCCCAGTCTTGAATGATAAAGTAGGATAAATAATCCAAATATTAATACTCCCAAGACTCTTTAGAGAACGAACTCACGTTTTTAATGAATTTTGAAATGTAGAGTGGGAGGATACAAGGCTGAAAAGCTTTGTTTTGAAAAATATTATTATGTAGTGCCTGTAAAATATTTCTGTTGAACCATCAAAAGAGTTCTGGATCTTATAGTTTAGAGAATTTCTCTAAGGTGGATGTGGGGGATAGTGTAGTTAAGAATGTAGAATAAGGACGAGCTCTATTCTGCCACTCCTTAGTCATGTGAACTTGGATAGGTTACTCAATCTGTCTGTTCCTCCCTTTCTTCATCTGTAGCATGGGGATGATAGTTATCTTAGAGGTTGTTATGATGTTGATGTGAAGACACCTAAAGAACTCAACCCAGTGCCTGGCACATAGCAAAGTCTCAGAAGATGTTAGCTGTTCTTAATATTAGGGTAGAAAATGTAGGATTTTAATAGTTAAGAAAAAGTATTTTAATTTCCTAAAATATTTGAATTAGAATCTACAAAAAGACATGTCTTTTAAGAGGAAGTAGGACCAACAAAAACATATGGCCACAACTTTTTAATTTAAAGATCCTATGAGGTTAATATGAACGAAGAAAAAGAGTTATGTAGCTAACATCTACCCAGTTGTAATTCTCATCATGTCAGAGAAGACGGAGAAGCCCAGCATTCTGCAGAGAAGTCATTTTCGAGAGGGAGGACTTCCTGAGGTATAGAGAAACTGTGTGCATGGTGGTTAAAAGCACAGACTGTGGAGCTACTCTGAACCTCATCTATATTTGATAGCTGTGTGACCTTGGGCAAGTTACCTAACCTCCTGTATTACCATTTCTCATCAGTACAAAGAGGACAATAAGAAGACCCACTTCACTGGGGTGCTGGATTAACAAAATAATCAAAGTAAAGTGTCCAGAACAGTGATGGCTCATTGGCTCTCAGTAAAACAGCTGTTATTTATCTTACTAGGATGCAAGCTCCTTGACAGGAGGTGTCTTTTTCCTGTTGTTTTATTTTTCACTCATCTATCTCCAGTACTTGTAAAGTGCTTGACATGATAGTTTCTCAATAAATACTTGTTGAATAGAAAGATATATGAAAACTCTGTTAGTCAAATGAGAGGTTGAAAAATATGGGCTAAAATATTGAAAATTACTGAAACTAAGTGACAAATGCATACAAGTCTATTAGATGATTCTCTCTATTTTTGTGTATGACTGAGAAGTTTTATAATAAAAGTTAAAAAGACTATACTAATGCAATCATTGGCAATAACCAATAACCAAGCAATAAAAAAGCTATTTCTGTTACAGCTTAAGAATGTAAAAAACATTTTATATTAACTAAACACTATACTGCTAGAGACTTGTGAAAGTGTGGTCCCCAAAGACATTTGTTCCTTTTTGAAGGACTCTGATGGCAGACAAGAAGTTTAATAAAAATGAACAAAGCTGATCTGCCAACCTGAACTATTCTTCCTTAACATCAGTCTATCATCATATACCCAAAGGACTGAACAAAATCTTGGAGATAGTTTTGTTCACCTCCCTCAGAGGTTACTCAGGTAGCCATCAGCATCGTACACTCCCTGTCAGCACTTTAGCTGCTACCCTCCTTCCCTCCAGGCTAGAGGTCATGATTCCCACATTTAACTGTTCAGCAAACTCTTGGATCCTGACACAGTCATCCCTCCAGACCCTATCTTCCTCTCTTCCCTTTGAACCTCTGCCCAGCTCACTATGTAACTAACTCTCTTGGTTCTCCTCTCACCTTTGCCTTCTCATCTTGCTCCATTCAGCAGCTGTAACCTGACCATGGAATGCATGTCTCAGTCCTGACATGGCTTCTTGTGAGATGCAGAATCTGTGAGCTGTGCTTGGCTCTTGGTAGGTTCTCTATAAGGCACCTTGCAGCCTTTTTGCACTTAGGAACACTAGACAGCACTTCAGCACTATGTTTGGGGGTGTTTTTTAAACAGTGAAATTACCAATAAAAAGCACAAAAATGCAAAAAACGTGGCACTAAAATGTCCATGAAAAGGTCCTTGTTTATACTTTAAGGGCTGAGCAAGAAGGCAGAGTATTGCCTTGTTCGACCCCAGATGGAAATGTGTGCATCTGATGAGTCAAAGTTTTCACAGTTCTTCAAGTTTGCAATTGACCACAGAAGTGTTATGAATATTGCTTTGGGGGTTACAAATAAATTTAGCAAGTAGGGAAATTTGTGGATATGGAATCTGTGAATAATGAAGATTGACTGTATGTTTATTAAGCTTGCACAGTATATCATGTTTAATAAAACAAAACATGCAATTTACTACATGTATGTTGCAAAATATTATATATAGCTATGTAAAATCATGTTTCCTAATTTCATACCTTTGATTCACAAGATCTGAAATGAGATAATTAGATTATAAGGTAAGTTACAAAAATTTAAATGTATGATCTCAAGCTTTAAACTCCAAGGCTATAGATATTGTTTATATATTTATATACTTTTTTGTATATATCATATAATATCATATTTTATCATTTGTATAGCTCACAATCTAAAATTATCCTTTATTACTGTGGAAAAAGTTGAACTAAGACAAATTTCAATGATTTCTTGTAATGTCATGTTTATTTTTAAAGAATATATTAACATGTAAACATTGAAAATCTAACCTAAAAGTTTTGTTTTTATTTTCTACTTCACTTTGATGAAGAGGACCAGCAGGAGATATCTATTGTTATTATAATATCATAAAAATCATTTTCAAATTTATGTCTCTAATCTTTTCATAAAGCAAATAACTTTCACATTTAAAATATTATGAAGGCAAAATTGCCTTAGCTTTTAAATGTAAAATTAACCATTCCACGAGCAATGATCATATGGAATACATTATTAGGAGCTTTCATTGAGGAGCAAAGGGGGGTCTTGTCTTTCTGGAGTAACAAAATAAGGAATAGGAAATGGAGATTTCAGAAGAGGAAGGCACCCTTCACTTTGCAGCTGGAAGTTTCCAGATGTATTTCTGCCGCTCCAGTCTTTGGAGTCAGACTCTTGTAACTCAGTGCCATAGGGTGCTTATATCATTGTCACTTCATCTTCATGGGCGCAGCAGAATGATGGAGTTGGGGAGATGGCTGGGCATTTTCAATACATGTTGGTCACAAGAAGAATCTGCTGGTGCTTGATGTAGTGATAGAAAAAGTTATCTAGGAAGATGAACTAGAGCAGTATATAGTCTTTCTCCTCAGGGATCCAAAATACTCCTGGATACTGCACCAAAAGGCAAATAAAAGATTGAGTGTCCATCCTGACACTAAGAAAGAGTAGGGAGAGATGTCATAAAACATGCTGCAACTAGGCCAGATGTGCAGTAGGTAGGCTTGCTTCAAGTGCAGACTGTTTTAACTCATTGACTTTAGCCCGCTCTGGGAGTGTGTGAGAAAGTGTGGTCTAGTGGCTACAATTGGAACCCTCTCACGAAATGCAGCGTTCCATGAGACCATGCACAGTATTTGCGAATGAGGAATGAGGAAGCAATTTGTGAAACAGTGAAATCAAGGTGTGTGGTTCTCAAAGTGTACACAGTCACCACAGAATGAAGAAACACAAGGGTTTCTAGGGTGAGGAGAAAGCATGGACGCAAGACCAGGACTGGATCTGAGAGTCTGATGTGGAGTCATCTGACATGCCGCAGTTATTAATCAGAGCACAGGTCTTCTCATCTGGGTGCTGGGCATGAAAACGGCTGGGAGCTGGACCACAGTTCCCTCGGTGATACATCTCCTCTCAGCCCCAGTGTGTGGTCAGGCTCGTTCTCACAAATTCCACAAAAAATAGGCTTTGTTTTTCGTACTTAAACATTCCTTCCAAACAAGTGTTTTCTTTTAACATTCCCAAAGTAGACCGAGTTTTTGAGCTTCATATTGCTTCCAACTCTGTCAATGTCAGAGGCCTCAAATTAATTCCAACATCTCATTGCTGTTTTCCTTTGAGTCCTGGTGGTATTGAACTCACTTTGGCTCAATCTCTTTATGTTCATTAGAAAGCCCATTAGACCCACATTTCCACTCTTGTGCCCCATTTGTCTTGTCCAGGAAGTGCCTGTGATTAGCATGGGGGTCCTGATAGTCATCTCTCTCACTTTTCTTCAATCCATTGGTTATGAAACACTTATATCCAGTTAAAATAAGAAAGGAGTTGTGTGGAAAGAAGGGGGGAAATTGAATATTATTGGAGCCTTGAGGAATAAAGGCCACAAGGTGAAAACCAATGTATATTAAGTAGCTCAGCCTGATAAAAGCCAAAGGAAACAGCCCCAAACTGTTACAGAAAATTCTTTTGAACTGATTTCAGCCCATTTTCTTCTGCTTCTGTTGGTGATACTTGGACAGACATGTGCCTCCACACATGCTCACACATGCCCTGCCTACCTTCTGACTTGGTTTTATCCCTAGACAGCAAGTTCTAGGTGTCTTAAGATTCATGCCTGATGTCCAATTGCATGTCATTCTTATCAGCTAATAAAGAGATGACTTGGAGAAGGCCTTCCCTGACCACACAAGACAAATCAGTGCCCATTCTCCCACCTTCTCTCTTTATTTCTCAGTCTAGTACTTACTACTCCCTTGAGTATTCATTAGTTATTTTGTTCATTATCTGTCTCTCCCCAACTAGAATGTAATTCTATGTAAAAAGAGACTTTGTCTTATTCTTTGTGATTTCTAGGGCCTGGAACTGTCTTTGGCACATACTATACCCCCGGGAAATATCTGCTTACCTACTGACTATGAAATGATGAGGGAATAACTGCATCATCGTGTTGTGAGTGTATGCACGGCGCTAGCAAAGGACTGGTATGTAGCAGGTGTTCATAGTGACCCTCCTCACCCCACACTCACTGTAAAATGCATCCTCAGTCACAGGCTAAGGGGTAGATGGATCACTATATCGTCGACTCAACTTTTAACTGACTTTTAACTGGCCTTTGGGGTAGGACAGGAGGGTGCAGTGAAAACAAAAACACCAGATTACTTTAAGCTGGAATCTTGGGTTGCAGTCTTGGTTTCAGCTTTGACTCAGTGTATGAGATGTGGTCAACCTGCTTAACCTCTCTGATTCTGTTTTTCATTTATAGAATGAAGAGGTTGGATAGATGATGCTCAAGATCCTTTGTAAATGTCATCTCTTTACCTCTCTTTAAATATGTGCACAGATCCTTTGTAAATGTCACCTCTTTACCTCTCTTTAAATGTGTGCACAGACCACTCTCTTCATGTGAGAGTAAACATATTTGCAAAGTGTCCTGCAAACCCTTAGAGAAATGCTGCTGCAAGCATTCAAAGTGTAGTATCACTATGAGTATGCACCACTCTTTGTTTCGCGGAAGATTTCGGATCAATGCTTCTTTGCCAGGCATTTTGGGAATCTTTGTACATGAAATGAGTTTAATAAATTATCCTTTACATTTACACAGCCTTTTTCATCTGATATTGAGATTTGTCTAAAAACTACCATCAAGTATTATTTTTAAAGAAGTGAAAGGATAACCTGCTTGAAATGTAAGAATCATCTATATTTTAGATTTTGTCAGTGCTATATATTAGAAGTCCAGAGTAACAAAATCTATTTTGTGTCATTATAAGCACATTGTGTCATTATAAGGATCCCATCATAAGCAGCTGCTTATTACATAAATTAAGAATATCACTTGCCTAAATGTTATTCTACAAGTGACTGGGTCCCCTGAGTGTGCTTTTTGAGACCATTCACTCTTCAATTGACTGCAATTTGTGCCTTCTTCCTTAGTTCTTTGAAAATGCTCTTGCTTTATAGTCGATGCTGCCATCTAAAATCCAAACCTATGATTACTTGTTTCTCTTTATCTTATTTGATGGATCTGCAGCAGATTTTCCTGTGCCTTCTTACTCTGGATCATACATCTATGCTTTGTATATCCTCTCCACTGCCTGGAACACCCGCAAACTCATCTGTTTGGCAAACTCATGCTCATTTTTGAAGATGTGGCTCAAACATCTTATCCTCTTTGAAGCCTTTCTCTCTCTATTCTGGGAAAACCCAGCTTCTCTCTTCTTTGTACTAATGTTATGCCAATATACAACAAAGTTAAGTTATTTATTATATATTACTTTTTTTGCATATCTACCACTTACTGAGAGTTCATTGTTGATAAGAATTTTGTCTTTCTAAATTTTTATATTCTTAGACACTGTCTAGTGCTCTCAATAAATGTTGAATGAATGAAAATACAGGATTTAATTTCTGACCCCAACACCAAAGTTATAAAAAGCTTGTGACCTATGCATATGAAATGCTCTTTGAAATGGCTTCCTGGATAGTAATGGGATTGGAAGGTAAGTTCAGAGGATTCCATGAATCCTATGAAGAAACTTTGTGTTAAATATGGTATGAATCAAGCTGTGTTTTGGTTTAAATTAACTCATCCAGTTAAGAAATGTTAATTAGGTCAACCTGCCAGCAAGGGGTTTAGAACTGGTATTACAGTGACTGGTTTCTTCTTCATCATAAAATGTTTAGCTTGCATAGTCTCTAGACACACTAATAAATTGAAATTTGTACAGCAGCCCATGGATTGATTGAATTGGCAAAACTTCAAGTACATTAAAAATATGGCTCATAACTTTTTACTACTTTATAATTTTTAATTGAAAAAATGATTTAATAGCAGAATTTTAAAAAGATAGTAGAGAAATAATATCACTGATAAGTCTATCATCTTAAGCAAGAGACATTTTAATTATACACATTATTCTTTCATGCATACATATTTTTATGTAGTTTCAATCATGGTATATTTTTCATTTTTCTATGGATTTTCTATATATATATGTGTGTGTACACACACACACACACACACACATATATATATATATATATATATATATATAATCTCAATGTTTACCAAAAGGTATTTTACAGAATGCTAGTTTCTTGGGATTTTAACTGATGTTATTGGGGAAATTAAGATATCTCTGAGGTCAGATAAGTTTGAGAGGTTGTAAAAGTGAACATATTCCTTTACTGTAGGATTTCTCAAAGCCTATAATATTATATTTTAAGAAAAAAGATGAGACTGTGACACATTTTCTTCAAATTAATTTTAATATGAAACTTTTATAAAAATAAATAATGAAGTATTTGTTCCACAGGTAAATGTTAGATAGAACACACTTTGGAAATCACCAATGGGTGGTATTCAATGGTGTTGAGATAACCTAATTTACTAACCCATTTCTCCAATGTTGGATGATGGTATCCAGTAACATTTGGCATAAACCCAAGATTCTTAACATGACTTATGAATTTGTATGATCTGGTTTCTCTTGGCTTATCTGCCACTATTCTTCAACCACTCTGGTTCTTGAATTCACTAAGCTCTTTCTCATTTGCAGGTGGGGCTTCTGCATGTGCTATGTTTTGGCTTTTATAGATTAAAAACACATTTATCATATTTCTTTTCATTGAGTTAGTTCCTAATTTACTACCTATGTTCAGGAAATATAATTAGTAACTTAAAGAAACATAGTACTATTGGTTTCATCTTCAGCCAGCACTATGTTGTGTAGTATTTCCCTGTCTTTTTGGTAACAGCCAATCATATTTTACTATTATGGATGTTAGCCTAGGCAAAACTGAAAGAGAAAAGCACATGATAGATCATAATGCCAAATATCAGTGACTTTCAGACCAATTTTTTATTCTGTTGGTTGAAAAGACTGGTTGAATGGCAGCTTTCTTCTTTCAGGGATTTTCAGAATATGTTTTACTTTGTTACACATCATAGATCATGAGGATTTTGCTTAGTGTGACAAGGAAGTGGCAATTTGCCCTCTTCCACACTCTTGAAGGCTTATGGTGCTCTAAAGGAAGTGAAGGATGACAGTTGACCTAGTTAAAGCATCCTCTCAAGAACGCAAAATGAGACCCAGGGTATACACATGCTTCTATGTGTACACATGCTTCTTCGTTTCTACTCAGGAATTTTATCAGTAAATAGGATGAAATCATAGAAGGAATATTTATCAAAAGTGTTTAAGTGACTCAAAATTATAAAAGTGGTTTTGGTCCAATTTATTGATTATGTATGTATTTATTATGATGACATTGGTTAACGAAATCCAGTAAATTTCAAGTGTATAATTCAATAGTAAATCATATATATTTTGCATTGTATGTTCACTGAAATATTTAGTGAACATGCAATAGTTCTAACAATAGAACTAACAATAGTTCAATAGTTAGATTTCTTTCTGTCACCCAGTAGAGAGATTGCTGGATCATATGGCAGATCAAATCTTAGTTTTTAAAGGAACCTCCATACTGTTTTCCATAGTGGCTGTACCAATTTGCAGTCCCACCAGGAGTGTATGAGGGTTTTTATTTCTCCGCTTCCTCTCCAGCATTTGTTATTACTTGTCCTGTTGATTATAGTTATTCTAATAGGTGTGAGATGGTATCTCATTGTGGTTTTGATTTGCATTTCCTTAATAGGAAGTGATGTTGAGCATCTTTTCATATATTTATGGCCATTTGTATGTCCTCGAGGGAGAAGTGTCTTTTCAGGCCCATTTTTTAATTAGATCATTTGTTTTTTTGTTGTTGTTGTTACTGAGTTGTACGAGTTCTTTGTATAATTTGGATATTAGGCCCTTATCAGAGGCGTTGCTTGCAAATATATTTTCCCATTGGAATGGTTGTCTCTTTACCCTGTTGACGGTTTCTTTTGCTGAGCAGGAGCTTTTTAGTTTGATGTAGTCTTATTCACTTATTTTAGCTTTTACTTCCCTTGCCTGGGAGGTCAAATTCATAAAATCCTCTTTAAGTTCAAGGTTCTTGAGTTTAGTTCCTATGTTTTCTTCTATGCATTTTATTGTTTCAGGTCTTATATTCAGGTCTGAATCAATTTTGAGTTAATTTTGGTGTGTGGTGATAGACAACAATCTAGTTTCATTTTTTCATAGGTGGATTTCCAGTTTTGCCAGCACCATTTTTTGAAGAGGCATTCTTTTCTCCACTGTACATTTTTGGATATTTTGTCAAAAATTATTTTCTCATATAAATATAGGTTTACTCTCGATTCTGTTCCACTGGTCTGTGTGTCTGTTTTTTTGCCAATACCATGCTGTTTTGATTATTGTCACTTTGTAGTATACTTTGAAGTTAGGCAGAGTGATGTCTCCAGACTTGTTCTTTTTTCTCAGGGTGACTTTGGCAATATGGTGTCTTTTGTGCTTCCATACAACTCTGATGATTTTTTGTTCTATTTCTTTAAAAAATGCTGATGGGATTTTGATGGGGATTGCATTAAATCTGTATAATGTTTTAGGTAATAAGGTCATTTTAGCTATGTTGATTCTTCCAATCCAAAAACACGGAATATCTTTCCAATTCTTTGTATCTTCTATTTCTTTTAATAGGGTCTTGTAGTTTTCATTGTATAGGTCTTTCACATATTTCATTAGATTTATTCCTAAGTATTTTATTCTTTTTGTTGTAATTGCAAAAGGAATTATTTTCCACCTCTTTTTCTGAAACTTCATTATTAGAGTATAGGAACACTATGGGATTTTGAACATTGATTTTGTGTCCAGAAAATTTACTGTGTTTGGTTATTGTTTCTAATAGTGTTCTTGTGGAGTCTTTAGGGTTTTCTATATAGAGAATCATGTCATCTGCAAATAGTGACAGTTTGACTTCTTCATTTCCTATTTGGATGCCTTTTATATCTTTTTCTTGCCTGATTGCATTCTCTAGGATTGCCAATGTTACATTAAATAACACTAGAGATAGTGGACAGCCTTGTTTTGTTCCTGATTTTAGAGGGAAGGTTTTTAGTTTTTCAACATTCAGTATAATGTTGGCAGAGGGTTTGTTTATGGCCTCTATTATGTTAATGTACTTTCCTTCTATATCAATTGTGTTAAGTGTTTTGATCATAAATGGATGCTGTGTCTTGTCGAAGACTTTTTCTACATCTATTGATATAATCATGTTTCTTACATTTTAATTTGTTTATGTGGTGTGTCACATTAATTGATTTGCATATGTTGAGCTATCACTGTGTCCCTGGGATGAAGCCCATTTGATTGTGGCATATAATCTGTTTAATACGTTACTATATTTGGTTCTCTAATATCTCATTTAGGATCTTTGCATCTGTGTTCATGAGAGATATTGGTCTGTAGTTGTTTTTTTGTGTGTGTTATCTTTACCAGGTTTTGGTATAAGGGTAATACTGGCCTCACAAAATGAGTTAGGAAGTACTTCCTCCTCTTTGATTTTTTGAAGAGTTTGAGGAGAATAGGTATTAAATCTTCTTTGAATGTTTGGTAGAATTCACTGGTGAAGACATCTGGTCCTGGACTTTTACTTTTTTGATAATTTTTTTTGATGATTGTTTTCATTTACATACTGCTGATTGGTCTATTTATGTTTCCCAGTTCTTCTTGATTCAGTCTAGGAAGGTTGTGAATTTCTAAGTACAACCTACTGATTTTTTTGATAAGCAATGGCAGATCCTGAATCGGGGCCACTGCATACTTCAGGAGGTGCCATCTGTGTAGACTTTGGTGTGAATGAAAAACTATGGAGTTGTTCACCATGGCAGTCCTGTTCAGAGAAGATAAGAGAATTGCCCAAGGTCTTTGTGGTCTCAGGTTGCTACTCATATATGTTTGCTGATAGAATCAATAATTAAACATTTTTGGCTGGCTTGAGAGATGGTAAAATTCATGTAAAGCAAAAACTTTAAAGCATTCAGTTTAGGTTTTGAAATCAATTAACCCAGTCTAAGCTGGGGAAAACATCACTTGAGGGTGTTTAAATTAGAAAGGTGTTGGTGAGAAGTTAGTTAGCCACAGTGCTGTTAAGTAACCCAAAAGTCGTAGCTGTGAAATGGTCTAGTTGAAATCCTAGGCTGAAATAATAGAGCATCCTTCCTTCATCCCTCTCTTCCTTCCTTCCTCTTCCTTCCTTTTTTTCTTCCACATTTATTGAGGGCCCTGGCAATGTCCTAGACTCTTGGAATTCAAAAATGAAAAATTTATGATTTGTTTTAAGAGACTTGTTCTTAAGGGAAGCAGACACGAATACAAATAAATTACTGTATAGTGTGACAATTGTAGCAATAGAAGTATGTAGAGAGCACAGATAGCACAATTCAATTCAATTAAGACTGGCTTTGAGGACCTTCTATGTGCTTGGCACTCTGTTAAGCCTGGATGAAACAGCTGAAAATAAGACATACCCATCTCTTGTGGAGATTAAACACATAATTACATGTGCATAAGTATTTTGATGGGGAAGCACAGCTACCATGAGAGTGAGAGTCAGAAGAAGAGAAAACCTTCTCTAAAGAAGTGATGTTTGAACTGAGACTGAATGAAGTTATCGGTTAATCAAGCATGAAGAGCAGAAGAGCAGTCCAGGCAGATGTCACTGATGAACCGAGTATTGTCAGATTTTCCTTGAAATTTAATATCTTTCACAATAGGTAATATTCTTTTGCAGAAATTGAGTGCGATGATTATTTCAAGTTGCTCTCATATTCGTTGGAAAGAGAAATAACTCAAGAAACACACAGTCAGCATACTTAGAAAGTCATGTTTGTTTTGGCAATGTTGGCCTTACTTATAGTCAGAATATAGGTCTTGTCTGTTGTTGTGACTTAAAAGGTTAGGGGTGACCTTCCACTTGCATAGAGACTCATTTCATAGGGTAGCAATTTCTCTCAAGAGCTTCACATAAAATTTACCTATTCTAAAAAGATATATCTTATCACACATTACTGAGAGTGAGTGCAGTAGATTGCTTATCGAAGAAAGAGAAAGGAAAAAATGGGCAGGAACTTGGGATGGAGAAAATAAACATAAATTAAAGGAGATTGAAGACATTTAATGGTGTAGTGAGTCCATAAAAACAGGAGGTCTTGGAGGTGGATGACAAAGTCTTCCAGACTCAAATTGTCCAGAGCTTACCCTGAGGACTGGGTTAAAAATATTAAAAACACACAATTTTCAGAAATGTTCTGAATATAGGAATAGTCTGTGAGGAAGAATGAAAGATCTATCTTGCAAAACCCACTCAGCGAGACTTCTCTGTCTACTTCACCCCCTCCCGCCACATTAACTACTTTTTCTTCTGTGATTATATATATAGTGGATATCACATCCTGTATTATATGTGCATTTGCATGTCTTTATCTTCTATCCTTTTCTGAATTACTTATTCAGATTTATTCTCTGAGGATTCTCAGCATCTAGCTCAGTACCTGAGATATGGTACTTTTTTGGATGAATTAAGGAATAATTTTGAGGGAATGGAAAAGGGAGGAAAGATTTATATAGAGGTTGGACAAAATATAAAAATGTTATGGAAAACAGGGAAAGAAAAGTCAAGTAAAAGAGCTATGATAGCATCTAAAAGGGGCTTGACCCAGTTTGGGACATCCACGGAAGTTCCCTGAGGAAGTGATATTGAATTGAGATGTGAAAGACGAATAGGTATTAACTACTTGAGGGAGCAGCCAAGGCAAGGCTTATGGGTGGTGATGGAGATGACTTAACAATATAACTAGATAAAAAGATAACAGATAAATAGAAGGTGAAGCCAATAGAACTTCATTATTTCATTCGACACTTGTCTTATTTCAGACGTTGCTTTAGTCTGGAGAAGTGTTGGTAAATGAGAGGGAGTCCAACATTTAGAGGGCTTACATCATTATAGAGAAGGGAGACAGGTACACAAACATGCAAACAGATTATTTGTTGATGGTTCCAGAGAGGGAAGTGAAAAGATGTCTTCCAGGTTTTAGGTTAGGCAACTGGATGGTTGCTGGTGCCACTCACCAACATGGGGAATGTCCAGGAAGAGTATGAGTTTGGTTTTGCAAATGCTTTTGAAGTGCCTTTGAGATTAACAAGTAGATCTCAAGTAGTCAGTTGTATATGTGGGTTTGAGTTTCAACATTGTTTGGCCCTGAGATATACATTCTGCAATCAGTGATGCATAGATAATAATTAAAGCCACAGGCGTGGTTAGAACAGCTCTTATGCTTGCAAAAGCCATGAACTGTACAACTCGAGGGGTGAGCCATTTACACAGATTGTGGTGTAAATAGTGTCTCCTGGAACTATGCAAAGTGGTAGCCATGGATGTGGAAAGATGACCTAGAGAAAAATATAGAGTGGGAAGAAAAGTGAGCTTTTAGGAGCAAATTTTGAATAGCTTCAACATTTGAAGGCCAGGCAGAGAGGAAAAAATTATTAAGTAAGAGTGCAGAGAAGCAGCAGAGTGCAGCAAGAAACACCAGGAGACAGATGTCAATGAAACCAAAGGAAGAGGGCTTCGAGGAAAGAATAGTCTGTCACCAGAGTCAACTGCTGCTGAAAAATCTAGTAGGATGAGTTCTGGATTTATGGCCATCTCAGGTCTTGGTGGCCTTAATAAAAGCTGTTTTGGTGGAGTATTAAGGCCAGATGGGAATGAGTTCAGGTGTGAGTGGGAGGTGAGCAAAATGTAGACAATTGATATGTCTTATGATGTGACATTTAAAAAATGTCCTCACCCAGCATTGCAGGATGAGCCCCAACTTCGGGTGATTCAGCTCAGAGGAAGGTGATAACTTTGCAATAACCTTAATTTGGAGGTGTTGGGCTTAGTAGTGGTGAGGTTTCTGAGCAGCAGGTTTTTCTTCTTCCTCTTTCTCTGCCATTTTATTGTCTGGAATATGACATTAATTAGAATGGCAGTGTCTGAGGTGACAAGAGTTTTTTTGAAAAATGGGCTGAAATTTCCAATATACACACATTAAGTTGATTCTACTGTTATATTCAAACAACACTAATAAATTGGGAAAACATGGTTCACACAACTTTTGGAAAATCCTCCACTGATGTAAGGAACACCCTCAAATGTTTTTTTTGTTTGTTTGTGGGTTTTTTTTTTTGGTAAATATGTCTTTGCTCAGTATATTTATTGCCCTTTAAGGTGTATTAATCTTCTGATCACTTGCAGCGTATGTCTCTCAGCTTCTTTAATAGAAATGCATGTGGGAACTAGTGTTCTCTCAGGGAGAATTAGTTTTGGGAAAGAGTCTAGAGAGCTCAGTGGCTTTAGGACATGTTAATTGAGACTGGAAAGTCCCTTCTTGCCCTTGTCTTTATGGTTTCTGTGTATTACCTCTGCCCTTCAGGAGGTCATCTAAAACCTCTCTGAATCTGCAGCATGGAGCTGCCTGCCAGAATGCTTTTTAGAAAGAGCCCCAAGAACTGGAATTTATGCAAGTTCAGAAAAGGATCTTTTAAGTCTATTTTCCTAAGAAATTAAAAAATCTCTTACAGAAAAAAATGTCTTTGCTCTTTATGCATACTTGAGATAGCCCATTGTTAAAATTCAGTATGTTGCAATATAATTCACTGGAAAGAAAAGATGCTAGCAACAATATTTCCATGCAGGAAGCCTGACACTAATTATTGCCTTTTCCTTAATGCCTCCATCTGCCAGGTTTAACATGTTTTAACCTTATACAGAATAATTGTGACACCAAATGTTACTCTCATTAACATAAAACTTGTGAGCTCAGGAATGCACCACTAAGTACATGAAGCAATGTTAAAAGAGTGAATATATATTTGCTCTTTCAATATAATTCTGTGCATGCGAAGAATTGATAACCTGAAAAAGAGAAGGATATATATAAGAGTAAAAACAAAACAAAAAATTCAAGGTAAAGGGGATATTGTTTTGCTGTTCAAAAGGGGAATAAGAGTCAACACAATCTTCAGTTTCATATATAAGTTTACTGGAGGCAGTTCCCCCCCAGCTATCCCTCCCTCAGTTTGTAAAGAATTAGTGTTTGGAAAAGCCATGGGGGTTGGACCCCTTCTAACTATTTGGGAGCAACTGGGAAGCTAATGAAAAAGAGAAAGCTCTTGTTTTGAGGAATCTATTGACAGTATGCCCAATAGAATAAAGGTCAACATATGTTTATTTTTCAGTCTCTGAATATTTCCATCTATTATGGACTGTGTGTTCCTGTTTGCATTCTTTATTTTTAGAATGGAAATCTCTCAAGAGTAAAGTATTATTCTTTCAAGGAAAACACTACAAAAACCCTCAGGATGGACTCTTATTTTCGTTTTCTCACTATTACTTTTACCATTTGCTTCTCTTGTATTCTCTCTTTGAATGGTCAAATGTCAAGCTTTGCAGGAGTTTCTGCGTAGGAAGCTTTAGTCTGCTAAATCGGTGACAGTCGAGCTATTAGTCAGCTGAAACTGGAACAACTATTACAGGTTGTTGCTGTTGAAATACTTTGGGGATGACGTCTCAGCGAGACCTCCAAACAGTGCCTCAATCATCTGAAATCTTTTTTCAAGTACTGATGTTGTCATTAAGGAATTCACTGACCTGCATGTTTAGAACTATTAAGAGATTTTAAGCATTGTTGCACACATAGAGTTGAGAAGTTGAAGAAGCAAAGAAGGAAGGCCCATTCAATATTTAAAAAAATTTTTTTTTCTGAATGTAAGAATGATACTTGCTTATTGGAGACAACTTGGAAGAGATCCATTTAATATTAAGAGAAAAATGTTCCTTTCGTGGAGACTGTTTTTTATGGTCTGCATGTGTTCTTGGGGCCTTGACTTAATGTCAATATAGGACAACCGTATCCCACGCCACTGCCCTCTCTACTCTGCACCTCTGCTCCAGTTTTCTTTCCTTTCACAACACGATAAACAAAACCACATGTTATTTATGTGGTCAAGTTAAAGGCAAGACTACCTCACAAAATAAAAGAGCTACAAGTGAAATGTAATAAACCAGTCTTATGGTTTTTCTTTTCTTTTGAGCTGTTCATAGCAAGTTTGAAGTAGCCAGTGTGAGCCGGTGATCATATCTCTAGTCATCTGTGTTCTCTGTGGACTGACTGCCCCCAAGGCTAGCTTTCAATCCACTGGAGAAAATTTATCTCAAACAACAATATCTTTGACTTTTCAAGTTTCTTTTCAACTTCACCTTGATTTATTGATATTGAATGTATTTATTTAGTGTGTTTACATTGGTGTTGGAGCTGTCTGTGTGAATAGACTTGACCAGGTTATGAATTATACATTATTCATTCTCCATATTTTCTCTTGACAAGCATTTTCTTTTTCTCAATCCGGCTTACAGTACACAGGTGTACCCAACATCACTTGTCTTCAGATATGTTTAAATCTCTTCTGTCTTACACACACACACACACACACACACACACACACACACACACACGTGTGTGTGTGTGTGTGTGTGTGTGCATGCACCACCTAAAAAGAACTCTTTGGCTAATATCTTTTATGTCTCCTTCTTGGATTGTAACAGAATGAAAAATTTTAATATAAGAACACTTCCAGTTTTTAAAACCTATCTCCCTTTTTGCAGGATCCTGTTTTTCTGGGTCTGGGGGAAGGGAGGTGAACTATCCCAGGGGCACTGGGAACAAGGGCTAGAAGAATTTAGGGATTAAATACTGGGGAGAGAGGTTGGGAGAAGTTTTAGTATGTGAAGGCAATAGAGGAAGAAGGAAGAAAGTGATATTAAGAAGTGTAGGTGGGATATATGTATGCCCTTCATGCTGTTTGCATTATTTTGAAATTACTTTTAGTTGCATGAATTGTGATTCAACCACAAGGATGGAGGTCTAATAAGCCTTATAGAGATATATGGTACATCTGTCCTTAATATTCATATTAACCACATTGCATAGTGTAAATGCATGTTATGGTGATGGTGGGAGTGAGTGGAGTGGAGGGCTCACATGCACCATGCCTTGAACTTTGATCCTCTAGGTCTGTGTTTACTACCACAGACCCTGGAACCATACCTCCATGTTTGCTCCCACGCTCTGGCTTGTATCCCCCGCAGAGTTCCATAGAATCATGCTTGCTCCATGAGAATAATACTGAAGAACACTTGCCAACTCTCTAAGATGTGTGCTGTGAATAATACCTGACCACTGTGTGAATGGAGGGGAGCTCATGTGTTCTGAGTGGCCCAAAGCCAACACAGTTTTTCTGACACAGAGGCTGGAATTGAGCCTTTAAAAGACTCTGATTATACGATCCAAGTGGACACCATTTTCGTCTTCCTGGAGTACATAGTTAGCCCCTAAACTGTGACCCAAGGTGTTCCCCACCCAAAGAGCGGGCACCTCAGTCATTCCTGTTGATCTTTAGGTCACTCTTTGCCATCATCATTAAGATTCCAGAAGATCTGTCTTCGGGTGGCAGTCTCTCCTATCTTCATCTTCTTCGCAGTACCCTTCTCCTCCCTCTCCTCTATGTCCATTGATGCAGTATGCTTGATTAGCTGTGAAGAGGAAAAAGTTATAAGATTTTCTATGGTTGCTTACAATATCTAGATGATTGAGAAATATGGCACATAAATATGTAACATATAATATTTATATATATTCATACATACTCCAAATATTTTCGGTGTGTGAAGTGGGAAAGTGTTTCATATTTTTTTATATTTATATATACATATGTTGATATATTTTGTATGTCAATGTATTTCAATATATATTTGCATGTGTTAGTTATTATACTTGTAAATATATTTTTAAAATGTTTTCTTTTCTATTTTTCATCTTCTTTTTTTATAGTGTCTGGAGATTCTTGAATTTTAACTTCTAACTCTTTTAATGAGTTTTTCATTCCTGTTATCACATTTTTAATTTCTAAGACTTATTTTGTTCTCTGAATACTTAAAAAAAATCAAGCAATAATCTCCCTTATCTTTCTGAGGTTATAACTGATAGATTTTGTGTGTGTGTGTGTGTGTGAGGCTTTCTTTTTCTTGTAGTCTGTTTCCTTCAAGGTACTATTTTCTTTTTGTTTATTTCTTTTTGTTTATTTTCTTTTTGTATTTGTTTTTCATAATATAAGTTCTCCTCCAATGTCTGGTTAATTGCCTGCTCATATGCAAATATAAGGCATCAGAAGCAGATTTGAAACCCTTTGTGTGTGTGTGTGTGTGTGTGTGTGTGTGTGTGTGTGTGTATGTGTGTGTTACACTTGAGGATGATCTGGCTGGGCTGTCTGTAGGGTGAATTTCTGATGTTAATAACTTTAGATTTTTCTTTTGGGCTGCTTGGATTTCCCAGAGAAGGCTCTTTCAGCCTCCTGTCAGAGGGGCTGAGTCTGACAATTAGTGTCATGGGAGCTGAGCGAGAAAAGATCCTGTGAGTCTCAACATCTTCCTGTTTTTACTTCATCTTCCTGTTTTCAGTTTGGTGCACCCGCCCTCAGTGGTGCTGTTGTGTCACAATCCAGAGATCTGTTTCACCCTCTCTAGGGAAAAGCCTTTGTCATCTGAGGGGAAGGTGTGGGATCTGAAGACCTTTAAACAAATCTATTTTAGCCTGTCCTCAATTTTCAAAGATGCCCAAGTCTTATAGGTTCTGAGGCATAAATTGGGTTACTTCTGGGCTTTCCCCAAATGCCAGATTAGGATTCAGTTTTCCTTGTACTGTGATGTCAGTTAACATATTTTCATCAGCTTTCTAGCTTCCAAATTTTTTTGCTGTTGTCACCTCTCCCATCTTCACATTTATCTTTATGGGCTTATGCCTTAAAGAAAGTCTTAGGGATAAAGTAAAATTTTAAGTGTAAGTCTAGTCAACAGAAAACTTTTTACAGAGATTTTATTTGTGTCCCCCTCCCCAACTTTTACTAGTCTGATGCAATGCTGTGCCCTCTGAAGACTGGGGCCTGGACGCTGGGCCAAGCTCATGCAAATGTTTTTACCTCATTGTGAATTATTTTAAACTTGTTTCTTACTTTAATTCCTCAAACTAATGCATTCTAGTTGAGATGCTCCACTTATTTTTCAGACATAACCCCAGAAGTCTGAATTCCATGGATACAGCTTAGATTCAAACTGGAACCTCTTTCCCTCATCGTAGCCTCCTCTCTTACTAGAGGAGTTTAAATTGGTTATGGTGTAATATCGTTGGTTCATAATAGAAGTATGTTTTTCCCTTGTGTGAGTATTAAAATCTTAGTTGTGGGACATTGCACAGATACTGCATATTCTGGAGTTCAATAGTGGGAATCTGGTTGGAGATATTCTGATTTTCTAGAATATTTTTCTCAAAAGATAGATTGTTATGACAAGAGATTCATGCTAAATACTGTATTATATACTAAAACTATAGTTATTTTCTGTATTGTATCTTCAAAGTATTCATATTGACATGGATATATATGTCTCTATCTATCTATCTATCTATCTATCTATCTATCTATCTATCTTTTTTTTTTTGCCTTGAATGGCTGGTGGTATAATACAGTGTTAAGAAAACATAATATAAAATCTAGAGAGATCTATATAAAAATTTAAGACTATCAACTCTGGTACTTATAGCCTGCAGAAATCTTGGTCCTTTGTATGATATAAAGCTGCCAAAAAGATATCCAGAGATGTTTTATCTTAATGTTTTTACATGTACATCAAAAGAATATGAATGCTTCCAAGACATTGTCTATTGTGTTGAATTTAACAGCTTCACATCCCGAGTCAGCAAGCTGTAGTTGAGTTGTGCTGATATGCATGCTGACATATAAGTTAAACCAGGAGTTAAGACTCTAGCACTCAGATATATCGCAGACATTTCTCATCTAAATTCAGAGCCAAGGTGGCCCCTGAAGGCCTTCCCTAAACTTCCCTTCTGGCTATGATTCAAGACTAGTCATTTTACAATCTTAGGTTAATAGTGCTGTCCATGTAGTTAAGACATGACACTTGATAAATTTTCAAATCCTAAGACTGTAATCTTTATCGTTATCACCAGAGTAGTAACACATGGCATCGTTGTGGTGGACAAGCTTTTTGTCTGCCTGTGGGTACCATTCCTTCCCAATTTTTGGGCCTTGAGGTTCTGATGGGGTTGATTTCAACCTCTGAACTCAGAGGTGGGCACACAACCCAGGCCTGGACCATTGAAGTATTCCATCCACCTAACTGCAGTGATAGCTCAGGAGTGGCTCAGCTCTGGAGTTCGATCACGTTGTGTGGGATGAGGTGCAGTCTCTTGACGGCTCATTAAAGCTATAAAGACAGTATAAGTCTAAAGCTGATATTGACTTTGCTATTTCCGGGAGGGACAGTCCGAGAAAGGATTCAACACAGAGGAGTCATGGCTAAGGGATGAAGGAAAAAGGGCGGGTTTCTGATGATATTTCTTTTGGTCTGGACAAAGCTCATCCATTGACAGGCCAATCAGCCATATTCACATGCAGCAGCATGCGTACAACTTGTACTTGGGCTGATAATTACAAAGAGGGAGAGAAAGGAGATAATTGTAAGTTCAAAGAGATAGTACCTTTTTTGTGGTCAGTTAGATATGTATGTGAACAAAAGAATTTTAAGTCAGAAAGTGGCTCCACATTTTATTGTGCTCCCTATGTCTGCTCAGCTCTATTTTCACTATATTTCCTGATGTGAGAGGTGTCATCACCCTCTTGTCTCTGCTACTCATTTTGGACACATACTTTAGTTGAAAAATATCTCTGAAGAGAGGAAGTAGAAAGGTGACAAAAATGCCCTTTAATAAATTTTTTTAAATATAGAACCGGGTGTCTGGAGTGGTCCTCAGAGCGCTCCCCCACACTCAGTGTCCCTCATTACAGGTAAAGATTGAGGGCCTCAGAACTCTGCCAGCAGTGGCTGGTCACTGCCAGGACCTAGGTCCCTTGCTTCCCCTCCCAACATGCTTTCCACCATACCACACAGTTTATAGCATGTATATATATAGAGAAATATGGTTCGTAAACTTACTGATTATGATTTATTTCATGAGTTTTACACTGCCTAATTTAAAAAATAATCTCAAACAGTTTACAAAGTTATAACACCCTTAAAAAAATAGAGAAAAACTGATAGAGAGATTGGAAACCACTTGGAGGTAAGAACCTGGTTTCTGTGATGGAGCCTGTGTAGATGGAGCTAGCATATGGGTACCCTAGCAGCCAAGCCAAGTAGAAGTTTGGGAGTGTCTTCATATGTGTGTCAAAGAATGGTGAAAGCATGCACAAGCACAAGTTATAAAACAGAAATATTACTGAAAAGTTGTTTGAATTGATTGGAGGGATCACTTTGTAAACTGTTTATGTGTGACCACTGTACTGTATACCTGAAACTAATATAAAATGGTGTTGAATGTCTACAGTAATTGAAAAATAAAAATTAAAAAAAATAGTCTGAATGTCAAAACAAATCCTGTCTTGTATTGGATATGTATCCAGGGTCTGCACACTTGAGAGAAGTCCTAAAGAATTTCTTGAACATTTTGTAGTCCTAGGGGCCAAAGTGCTGGGGCACCTTGACAGGAAAGTCCTTGTTGTATATGGGAGACCTTGTAGGGTGGAAAGATGTAAAAACTTCCCTCCGTTTCAGACCAAGATTAGTGGAACCATCTCCATTCCTCCCTCCTCTGTTACTGAGACTCACTGCGAACTTGGAAGAGAAGGACAGAAAGAGAAGGAACACATATTGGAATTTATTAGATAAAACTATAACATGTGCTGGTAAGTGGTGGGAACTAAAATGTTGGGTTATAAAGAATCGTACTGAAGTGGTGTCTTCTGTTGTACTGAACTTCGCCTGTTTTCTGTCTTCTCTTGTGAGCCAAGCTGGTATGACAATAGGTCTGCACTTGACCTGGTTTGTTCTCTGGTAGCAGTGGTGTCTTTTACTCTGAATCCTGGGAATCACTGTGTCTTTCCCTGCTTAGTAATGTGAACTATTTTAGTAAAACTTTTGACCTATGGTGTTTATAGGTGGCATTAACTCCTTGTTTTAATTCTCTGAGACAATGTTTACATCTTAACAGGGATTTTTGTGAATTTTGATTCCAAAAGGAAAGGGATATGGGAATTTCAGGCTATTTCTGGATCATGGAGAAAGTAGTTTGAGGGTGAGGGACTTTAAAGCCACACAAAGTAGTTCTGGGCTTCTACTTTGCACGAAGCATTCTTTGGGGAGGTGTACCAATGGTGCGTGCTTTTGCCTAAGGTGGTCTTTTTACTAAGATGACAGGAATTCCTTTTACTCTCTAAGTCTCTGTTCTTCGATGACTATAATTTTAGGATAATGAAATCTTTTTGTACATTTCCAGAAATCTCCAAGGTTTAGATTCAGCCAGGGTGTTAGCTATCTCATAGGCTGAAACTGAGCTGAGATTGGGAGACAGCCCTGAATAATATCGTTATTTCTGTTAACAACAGATCGTCAGTCTCTTTTTGTCCTTCTGGATCCACTATTCACATCTGTATCAGAACTGGAGAAGATTCATATCTTAATATGAATTGGTGACTCTGTTTGGGCATCCACTGAGTCCTACCCAGTAATTCTTGCACTGTGTCTGAGGTGTGCTTCCTTAAGAGGCCCTAGACTTGCAGAAATTATATTTGCAGCCAGAGAATTTATAATTTGCTACATATGTCCAGTCTTTTTTAGCAGCTTTCCTTCTTTCTTTTGCATTTTCCCACACCCACTCCCACTTACTGTTGGCTGCCCTCCCAGTACCTTCTCACCACCAGAGACTTGTATTAATAGGCAGATTTCTGTAGGCTCTGAGAGAGAGCTCCCAGTTGCATTATTTGCCTCTTGTTTTCTTTTAGTTTTTTTTTTCCTTCACTGTTCCTTTACACTCGTAGATTAATCATTAACTAGAAATTAAGGATACAGTCACTGGGCCAGGAAGAAGAATCTACATTCCTTGACTACTATAGGATGGGGAGGGAACAGAAAGACATGGGAGTGGTGAAGGTTGCAGTCTGTGGCTTCTACAGAGAACCAATGTGGAATGAAGGGCCAAGGTGAGCGGCTCAGTGATACAGAGCACGGTATTTGGGAGTTGCTGAGACCTTAACTGGAATGCTAACTCAGCTAGTGATGGCTATATGGTCTTGTGCAAGTTATCTGACATCTCCAAGCTTCAGTTACCTTTATCTCATCTTTAAAAAAATGAATTGCAAGGTTGTTATGATAATCAAATGGGATGATAGAGATGAAAGTACTTAGTGGCACATATAAGGCACTTCATAAATATTATTTTCTCTTTCCTTTCATTATGAGGGAATGAGGGGAAAAAAGCCAAAGACACGAAAGTCCCCATGTTCTATTAATAACAGCTCCCATTTTTCTTTTTCATAATATTTTCGTAATGTTTTAAACCATGTGGGTAATTGTTTCAATATTTAATTTTTCCACTGAATTATTTAATTACATTTAAGACAGGCACATATTTATTTTAAGTATGTCAGTGGAACCATTAATTTATTCTAATGGATTTACAGCATGGCCAGATATTTTTTCACCATTAACTTTGTGGTGATAGAAAACTATGCAGCCTGCCATAGATTGATCTTGCTTCAATCATTTTAATCAAAATGAATTTCTGAAAAGACTAGATAAGGGTCCCCCTAGAGGAAAGGAGTAAGAAGATTTTCTCCCAAAACTGTATTTAAGCCTGATAGTTTATCAGTCTGGTTGACTCCCATTTTACCCTCAAGTGTTAGCAGGGGACATTTGGTGGGTATTTTATGTTGGGGTGGGAGTCAAGGGGGGGGTATAGTTGTGGAAGAGAAGTAATGAGATTAGAGATTTCTTTCTCTAAAGAGAACAATCATTCTGTACATCTGGAGAGTGATGCAGTCGTCTGTTTGGTTCTCAGATGCTTCTGCAGCCCACACGTCTGTGAAGACCCTCTGCCTGTGTGTCTTGATTACCTTCAAAGGGATTTCCTTCTGAGGTCTCACAGCCTTCCCTGATTAATGCCTCAAGACTGGCCGGCAAGTCCTGACTGGTGGACGAGTACTGAATTCCCCATTTAGTCCTCAGGTTTTAAACATTTAGAATGACAATACATAAAACATATGCCTTTTATCACCTTTATTTTCCCATCAGTCCATGGTTTGAAAGTGTAGGTTAACCTTTCAGTTATAAACAGGGTTTAAAATGAAAAATGAAAGCTTCCTAACAGTTCTTTCTGCAATTAGTTCCTTACCAATTTATTAAAAATGTAATTTCTTTATTGGTGGGGACGGGGGCACTGAGGTGTGAGGCTTGGTACTGAAAAGAGGATTCTAAGTGCAGGTAGTTGAAGATTAAAAATACCGTAGCAATTGGCATTTTCCACTTAATGGTTTAAAACAAAATAAAAACAAATAAAAACAAACAAAAAACCTCCAACTGCTGAAAGATATTACAAAATAAGGACAGGCTAATAGATCTTGCATTAAAAAAATAATCTCATTCTGGGAAATGCTTCACCCTTCCCATTCTCAGCCATAATAAAACAAAGTAATAATTTTAAAAATTTGTATGCACAGTGAAACAAATTTTTCTTTGAAAAATTTATAAAAGCTACTAAATAAACACATGGAGAGCTATAAGAACCCCAACCTGAGCTATTATACACACAATTTAGATCTACCTATTATAAATCATTCCCCCAGAAGGAACAATGAATGTTTTGAGTTTGAAATGAACCTGTTTATGATAGGTGAGATAAAGATGACAGTAACAGGTTATTAACTAATACTTTTCTCCCTTTCTATGGACTTTACCTAAGAATAGTTTGATGCTTAAAATTTGAGGTGGTAAATAGAATCCTCTTTTACAACTACTGCATTAACTTTTTTGGTAATTATTAACGGTTTGTGACAATATTTCTTTAAATATATGACTTCAGTTTGTCATATTCCTTAATCTAACTATACATCTTATGCACAAGATGTTTATTTTGTGGACATGTAACTTAATGAAAATCAGGGTGAATATGATTTTATTTGTAGAAATTTACTTTTCTCCCAGTAACTTTAAGTTATACTTCTATATATTTTATTCAATCTCGACTAGGATGGGATGATGTGGACAGAAAAACTGGCCTCCTGAGTTCTCGAAGATCAGAGTTGCCACCTTATGTGAGGGTCTTCTTCCCACTCAGTCTAGGAGGGACTCTACCAGCAAAGGCCCAGGACACCTTTGTCAGCACTAGAATACCTTTATATAGCTTTGCCATAGACTACATCTGAAAGTAAGACAAACGTGCTCTAACTTTGTCCACTCAGTGTGTCCTGTTCAGATGCCTGGCTTCTCCAGACTTCCAGGGCAAACTCCCTGGGGAACTATGGTGAAACTGTAGGCTGTGAGATAAAACTGAGAGATGTACCCCAAATAGACTTTTCAGATCATATATGTTCACAACTCTGAGTGCTTAGAGAAAAAAAAAATAAAAGGCAAGCATGCAGGCAGTTTTCATCAAGCTAAAGCTTCTGATGTATTCCAAGTCATCCTGAGCTATCAAAGTGATTGGGCCATTAAAATTTATGTTTTAATAGGAGTGTTTTTGAAGAGTAGAAATGCAAAAACAGTGCTGAGGGCAGTCTAGTAAGTCTAATGATTCTCTCACCAATTTATAAAACTCTGCAAGCAGTCAGTATAAGCTTGTTAAACAAAGTGCTTTTTAAAATTATATCTGGTGTTTAAAAAAATCACAATTTTCTTGGTGTGGGAGGGAGGATCAAAATATTCTTCCACTTTGTTTTAGTGGGAGAGGAGAGGAGGGAAGAAATGTTGACCAAGATGCCTAAGAATGGAAGAAAATGGGGAGGGACAGCTAAAGCCATAGATACATAACTGCCTTGAAGAAAGGGAAACTGAATCAGAGATGGAAAAATTAAGACTTGGCCCCCTGGAGAGAATATATATATTTCCAAAAATAGAAATTTATTTATATTTAAACAGAAAATATATATTTCCACCTATTTCCAAAAGTGATTTGAGATGAATTGTTTTTATTAAGGCCAGTCTTGGAGTAGGGCAGGACATAGATGACCAACATGGGTCACAGTCTGAGGCTGCTCTCTTCTGTTTTTAGACCAGATGATTATGCTAAATATTGAGTCCAGGCTAGAGGTGAGGCTGGGGCAGAGTTGGGGAGGAGAAGGAGATGGTACCACCTGCTGGTGCTAAAAGTGCTTGCTAGCCTCATAGAGTTGGTGTGTGTGTGTGTGTGTGTGTGTGTGTGTGTGTGTGTGTGTGTGTGTTTGTGTGTGTGTGTTTGTGTGTGTGTGTGTGAATATAAGATAGGGTGGCCAGTGGTAACCAACTTCCTCCTTCTCTTCCACCACACATTCTCTTGGGACTTTAGGCTGCCATTTTTGATAGTGATTCACTTTTGTTCTTCCTCCCTGTGGAACATCTCAATGCTTTGTTTATTGTCGTTTTTTTTCCGGTTAAAATTTTGGTTCCATTGGATGAGATTGGTCTTAACGTTCATTTGCATAAGATTTGCCTATATATGCTTATGTGTGTGTATTTGGAGGGGCACATACATATATCTTTGCATTTGTATTGATAAAGATACTCCTAGTGACTTGCTCTGTGTTCTACAACCGTTAGAGAAGATGCTGACTATTTATTTGCTTAAATTTAATACAAAGATGAAATGGGCCCTCTGTGGATTTAGGCAAGGTATAAGGTCAAACAGATGTTGTTTTCTTTGATAACTTGCCATCAAACTCTCATTAAGAAGTGGAATGAAGTCATAACAGTTTTCCTTACATTACTAAGAAGGGCAGATGTAACAAATCTGCTAGCATTAGTTTTTATATACTATCTTGCATTCACTAGAGATTTTTGAAGATCTTGTGCCTTAATCCAAAGGAATAACTCTTATAGTAGAAAAATTAGGATAAGTGGAGAGGCTTTTAGCATCCTTCAAATCAAATTAGTTGGCCCCCCAAAACTGGTTTGACTTTTTTGAAAAAATAGTTGTCATGTTGAATCTGAGTTGTCTGTGAAACAGTCAGCTGAATATGTAGATGAATAAAATTAGTAGGACAGTTTTGGAATTTAGGAGATAGGTGAGGGCCAGAGGTGTGAAATTTGAGAGTCATTGTTTTGTGGGTGGTATTTGAAGTTGTGAACATATGTGAAATCACTGATAGAGAAATGAGAAGCTGCCATGGACAAACTAGGATAGAAGTGTGAGCTGCACTAAGTGTGGGCTATACTCTTAGTTAGCAGTCCCCAACCATTTTGATACCAGGGTCTGGTGCTCCTATGAGAATCCAATGCCTGATGATCTGAGATGGAGCTGAGGCAATGATGCTAACACTGGGGAGCGGCCACAAATACAGATGAAGCTTTGCTCACTCACTCACCCGCCACTCACCCTCTGCTGTGTGGCCCGGTTCCTAATAGGCTATAGACTGGTACAGGTCTGAAGCCCGGGATTTGGGGACCCCTGCTCTTAGTGACCTTGTGACCTGGTTATACTGATGGCACATCAGAAGTAATGGCATAATACTGCAAGTTTAAGGACCAAGTTTAGTGGAAAGTTAGGCAGCCCATTTAAATGTTGCTGAAAATAAATATATTAGACTGTCCTTTTATATAAAAATGGAAGTTAATAGAATCCGAATACCAAAAATTTACTAACTAAAAGAACTGTGTTCTATGCAAACAGAGGAAAATCACAGATGAATTAGATCAGTTCTTACTCTCAAGAAGTGAGGGAGACGGATGTGCAAATCACTTGATTGTCATATATGGATGAATGAAATAAGGGCTGTAATAGCTGAATGCAGTGGGAACGTAACAGAAAGAACAATTAATTTCAAAGTGGTGTTTGAAGGGAGTTTCACAGAAGAAGAGGAAGAATGACTAAGAGTTCAATAGGCAGAGGAGAAAACGTGATGACTATTCTCATGGCCAGGCAGGAGGCACAAAAGAACTGAACTGTGTTGAAATTACTGGTCAAACACTGAATATTAGGGAGATATCTGGTCACTCTCCATGTGCAGTTCTCTAACCTCTACATCCTAGACCTTACATAAGAAGAAAACAAGAGCCTTCAAAATACAAAGCCGTCTTTTTAATCAGTGTTTAATAGTGCCTTCCAACGAGAACCTCCCAGTGATACAGCAATAACAATGTATACTTCACAGTTCCTTACACAGGGGAGAGAGAACCCCAGAACAAACAGTGCATCTCACATAGTATTCCCATTGAAATATAGTGAGAATCACTTTAATAGCACTGAGAAAATTTCAGTAAGATATAGTCTATTTAAAAGATAAAAAGTATTGCTTTAGTAGCTGAAAAAGAACAAAAACGATAATGAACCAAAGCTGACTAGTTTGGTGAGAGTTTATTCTGGAGGCCATGGCTGATCTGTTTTTGAAGGAGAAACAACAAATTGAAAGAGAATAGTGCTGCTCTTAAGAAAGACACTTAAGTCTTTTCTTGACACACACAATGTTGTCAGAGCATTTTGAGGTCTTCGTGTTTGAAGAACTTTGCATGGTGGGTGCTAAAGTTTAGCCTTTCCTTATCTATTTAGTACGTGAGGTTTATTTTAACAGATTGTCTCAATCTTTTGTTTGGTCTCCCCTCTTTGTTGTATGACATTTAGTTAGTACAGGTCTAAGTCAAAAGTCCACCTCAGCAAGGTCTTTACCCGCTTCCTGTTCTCTCTTAAGTGCTAATTTGTTTGCTGACATAACAAAAGAAGTCCCTGGGAGAATGATATAAATATAAATAGAATATCCTTTTCTCTCAGGAAAACTTCATTGGGTACTTTAGACTTGCTAGCTTCTTTCATTTTACTACTTCTGTACTGTCTTAGTCTGTTAGGCTATAACAAAATATCACAGACTGTGTGACTTATAAACAACAGAAATTTATTTCTCACAGTTCTAGAGTCTGGAAGTCCAAGATCAGGATACCAGCATGGTGTGGTGAAGTCTCAGGTCATAGACATCTCATTGTAGCTTCACATAGGAGAACGGGAGAGGGAGTTCTCTGGAGCCTTTTTTATAAGGTACTAAACCCAGTCATGAGGTGCCCTCCCCACATGACCTCATCACCTCCCAAAGACCTACCTCCTAAGACCATTACTTTGGGCACTGGGTTTTCAACATATGAATTTTGGGGGGACACAAACATTTGGACCATAATGTGTACTTTCTGATTATAACTGTTATGTATAATGATGGATAATAAGAATTCAGTTTTTGACATTGTCATCTCCTCCTTTGGACTGTGAGTGACGGGAAGGCAGGGCCTGTCTTGTTCAGTAGTTCCAGCATGGAACAAGGTGTCAGGCACGTGGTATGAGTTCCATAAATGCTTTTCAAACTGGATGTATGAGTATTATATAATTTATTGCACCCTAAAAATCTTATTTGGATGCTTCAAAGTCATTCTTTTCTATATTGGTCAACTTGCTGGAGAAAATACTTGTGAATATAAATTATGTTCCTGAACACATCCTACTCCTAGATAAGACAATGACAAACATACCTTGAGGAGCCATAATATGATGGGGAAAAATTAATGGTCTAGGTACAACTGGATCCTAGCACCGGCTTTGCACTACAAACCTTTTATCAGTGGTCAGTTTTTGTTTTTGATTTGGCTTTTTGTTTTTACCTTTCCAAGTGTTGTGTTGCTATCTTTAAAATTATACCATTGGACCAAGCAATATTTCAGTTTGCTGGGGGTATGGTAGAGGAAGATAAAGTGGGCTTACTATATCCTGATTTTGGCTTTTGTGAATTATTAATGTAGTCTAAGATTTCCTTCACCTTCTGTTTTTAGAGCAGGCATGTCATATTACTGCATTCTAGTAAGCTTTCCATTAATTAGAATGCCCAGATTATTTAAATTAAACTGCTGTTCCTAGTCTACAATTTTGCAGTTAACTTTATGGAACCTGAAAAGGCCTTCACAATAATCCAATTAAATTTAATCTTGTTTGTTTAGCGCAGCATTTCACTAGCTGTGATTTCTTTAAACATTGATTCTATACTTTAACATATTAGGTATCCTCCTAATTTTTAGGTCATCTGCAGGTTTGATAAATATACTCATTAAATTTTTATATAAATCATTAACTTAAAATATTAACTAGAACAGATTTAAGGACATAATTCTACAGTTAGAGACTTCCAGGTTGATAACGAATGATTAATTAAGTCTGATTATGCTTATTCATAACTAGCTGTATATCTCTCCTACTGAACTATTATTCAATCATATGCTTGCAAAGATTATAATTCCTGCTTGGCCCTAAAATTTCAGGGGACTCACTGGTTTGGGACGATTTTAATTTGTACTACCTGAAAGTCCAAAACAAATCTAGACGTGAACTTCTCCCGGAGGAGGAACTAAGACTCCCAAGGTGCCCTGGACCACTTCCCTACCCCCAGGAGAGGTTCTACAAAGTGAAGCTGCTTGGTCAGGGATGGATCCTAAAATTGACATATATATATTCAAGGGTGTGTGTGTGTATGTGTGTGTGTGTAAACACACACCCTTGAAAAATATATACATATATATATACAATATATATACATATATATGTGTATATATGTGTGTGTGTGTGTATACACACACCCTTGGAAAAAAATATATACATATATACATATATATATATGTATATATATGTGTGTGTGTGTGTATAACACATTGTATAACACACACACACACACACACACACACACACACACACACACACCCTTGAAAAGCTAAGATATCTGGTTCTGTTCTATGTTCTAAGAGCAAAATCAGCTTTAAGGCAAATTAGAAAGTAGGTCAAAATTACTTTATTCCAGTCTGATATGACTTTCTCTGCTTCTGTGACACGTGTTCTTGCTATTAGAGGTTGGTTTGGTTTTCTTGTTTTCTCGAAGCTTCCCCTCCTCTGTCGCTCACTAGCTGGGTGGGACACACCCTCTTCTCTGAGCTTCCCCCTCCCAATCAAGATTGTCACTCTTTGGTGACCATTACGTGCTGCTAGGTAATGGAATGGAGATATATGCTTGCATGAGTGCAACATGTACACACACAAACATCAGTGATGAGCCAGGGAAACTTTGGTCTCCCAGTTACGCACAACCTCTGAGAGCTACCTTTCTGACTAGTGTCTCTACCACCACCTTCCTTGGCCCACTTTACTGTGGTGAATGAAGAAAGAGCAGAGCTGGATACATGAATGTGTGATATATGACACTTGCACAGGGTCTCATATTCAAAAGAGCCTTGCACTGTTTTAATGCTCTGCTGTTGGCATCTTTAAATTCTTAATTCTTTTTGAGCAAGTGGCCTGTATTTTTATTTTGCACTAGGCACCGCAAATTATGTAACCAGTCCTAAGAAAGAAGTTAGTATTCTGTTGCATGATGTACTTATCCCTTATAGCTTAAGAATTGGTTTTACGTGCCAGCAACTTCTAGAATAATCTACTTCGTATTTATTTTTTAGCTGGATATTTTCCAATAAACTATCTTTTAAAACTATTAATGAGTGTTTTCTAAGAAAACTATTTCACCCAATTATTCATCTAATGGAACTATTTATTTTACTATGCTGAGATCCCAGTGGTTTCCTATTCTGATTTTATTTAATTTTAATGTCTGTATTTTCTCTAAATTAAAAAAATTCCAATCAGAACAAGTTTATATATCAAACAAGAAGAGATGCAACAAATACTTGAGATTCAATAAAGATTTAATTAATATGTACCTACTATGTCCTGAATTCTTGATATTGGGATTAGAGCAGAGAACATGACAACATTCCTGATCTTGTATAGCCTACATTCTAGTGAGTGGAGACAGACAATAAGCTAGTAAATGAATAAATAATAAACTACTAAACACATAAGCAAAAAAGATAATTTCAGGTATAGGTAGGTGCTAAACAGAGGTTAAATATGGTAGAGAATAACTGGAGATGGCTTTAGTTTGGTGGTCTGAACAGGCTTCTATGAGGAGGTGACTTCTAAGTTGAGAACTAAGTGATTACTATGTAAATTTAAAGTTTTGGGAAGGCTTTAAAATATTAGCTGTAGCTCGAGCATTGTTCAGTTTCAGTGAACCATGAAATCTATGAACCATAGAGAAATGGCAGTAGTTCTTAATGAAAACAGACATGTCTCCAGCAGACATCAATTCTGAATTCAGGGGATAAAGTCTCAGACTGGTTTTACTTCAGAGAATTTCCATGTGTGGTGGCAAATTCTACTTTAGTTCACTTTGTTATCAAGGAAGCTGGTCTTGTTTATGTGTCCTGTATGCGTGGAGCAGTTTACTAGGAATCTTTTCTAGTTTTAGAAGAAGTAGAAACTATGGAATCTACCTCTCCATTTACTGAAGAAGTCAGAACAGAAGCAAGGAAAGATAAATAAAATAAACCACAGAAACACAGGCATCACGAACTGCATCTATATATACCCAAAGGCCAAAAGGGATGCTAGAGTCTCTAGGACCAGATGGGATCAGTCTCCATGTACACTGATTTTTCCTATACTGTTTTAAGCTAACCTCCCCACTTTCTGCATTTCTGAACCCCATTCTTTTGGTTTCTTTGGGTTCTTTTGAGAAGATAATATCAGAATAAACATTTTTCTAAAGAAGATATTCAGATGGCCAACATGTACAGGCAAAGGTGCTCAATATCATTGATCATCAGGGAAATGTAAATCAAAACCACAATGAGATGTCACTTTGCATCTGTTAGAATTACTATTATCAAAAAGACAAGAGATAACAAGTATTGGTGAGGATGTGGAATAAAGGGAACCCTTGTGCACTGTTGGTGGAAATGTAAATTGATATAGCCACTATGGAAAAGAGTATGCAGGTTCCCCAAAAACTAAAAATAGAACTACCATATAGCAATTCCACTTCTGGGTGTATAGCTGAAAGAAACTATACTATCTCAAAAAATATCTGCACCCCCATGGTCATGACAATATTGTTTACAATAGCAAAGACAGAAAAAACCTAAGTGTCCATCAACAGATAAATGGACAAAGAAGATTACACACACACACACACACACACACACACACACACACACACACTGGAAATGGAAATATATACAATGTGGCTATTTCACTACAAAAAAGAAAGAAACCCTGCCATTTAGGACAACTTGGATGAATCTTGAGTACTTTATGCTAAGTGAAATAAGTCAGACAGAGAAGGACAAACTGTATGATCTCATTTATATGTGATTATATTTAAAAACCTCATAGAAAAAGAGATCAGATTTGTGTTTCAGAGACAAGAGGTAGGGGTGATAGAATTAAATGAAGGTGGTCAAAATGTACAAAATTCCAGATATAAGATGAATAAGTACTGGGGATGTAATGTACAACGTGATAACTATAGGTAACACTGCCATATGGCATAATTGACAGGTGCTAAGAGTAATTCCTAAAAGTTCTCATCCCAAGGGAGAAAAAATATTGTGTCTATATGAGGAGAAGGATGCTAACTAACCTTATTGTGATAATCATTTCAATAACATGTGTATGTTAAATCATTATGTAGTACCTTAAACATATACAGAGCTATATGTTAATTATATCTCAATAAAATTGGAAAAATGATAATGTCAGAAAACAGAATTTTACATGCCTATTGAAGGATCAAAGTGTGGGAAGCACTGGACCTTTTTTTTTTTACCACTTAATTGATAATTATTTATGCTCTTTTGTGATTACTTAATTACATACCAAAGTTAACTTATTATTTTACTCTAGTGCTCCTCCTCAGACCTCACCATCTTTATTTCTCCTTCTGTCAAATCCTGTTGGCCACTCATTTGTCAATTCCTACATACTTAAAACAACTTTTACTTTCCTATTTAAAAAATTTTCCAGTACAATAATTATACTCTATCTGTTTGAAACGTCTAGAGTGGTTTCTGTTTTCTTGATTGTATGGGTTTTTCTTGATCTAGCAATTTTAGACTTACATTTTAAAAAATATTTTTTTATTTTTCAGTTACAGTTGGCATACAATATTATATTAGTTTCAGGTGTACAACATAGTGATTAGACATCTATATAACTCACAAAGTGATCACCCCAACAAATTGAGTGCCCCTCTAATACCCCATACATAACTTTTACAATATTGACTGTATTCCTTGTGCTATACTTTATATCTCCATGATGATTTTGTAACTACCAATTTGTACTTCTTAATCTCTTCTCCCTTTTTCACTAACTACCACTCCCTTCCATCTAGTAACCTTCAAAATGTTCTCTATATCTATGAGTTTTTTGTTGTTGTTATTCCACATGTACATGAAATCATATGGCATTTGTCTTTTTCTATTTGACTTACTCCACTAGGTACAATACCTTCTAGGTCCATCATGAAATATCTTTTCTCATCCTTTTACTTTTAGTCTGTGTGTGTCTTTTAATCTGAAGTGAGTTTCTCGTAGGCAGCCTTTGTAAGGGTCTTGTTTTTTTTTTTTTAATCCATTTAGACACTCTATCTTTTGATTGGAGCATTTCTTTCTTTTTCATTTGAAGTACTCATTGATAGGTATGTTGTTATTGCCATTCTTTATTCACATTTTGATACATTATTTTTTTCTTTTAAAAAACCCTCCAACGTTTCTGCTAATACTGGTTTGGTAATGATGAACTCCATTAGCTTTTTCTTGTCTGGGAAGCTCTTTATCTGTCTTTCGATTCTAAATGATAGCTTTGCTGAGTAAAGTAATCTTGGTTATTGGTCCTTGCTTTTCATCACTTTGAATATTTCTTGCTAATCTCCTCTGATCTACAAAGTTTCCATTGAGAAATCAGCTGACAGTCTTATGGGAGCTCCCTTGTAGGTAACTAATTGCTTTTCTCTTGCTGCTTTTAAGATTCCCTCTTTGTCTTTAACCTTTGGCATTTTAATTATGATATGTCTTGGCATGGGCCTCTTTGGATTCATCTTGTTTGGGACTCTCTGAGCTTCTTGGGGTTGTATGTCTATTTCCTTCACCAGCTTAGGGAAGTTTTCCATCATTATTTCTTCAACTAGGTTTTCAATTCCTTGCTTTTTCTTTCCTCCTCTGGGACCTCTATGATGCAAATGTTTCTATGCCTGATATTGTCCCAGAGGTTCCTTAAACTATTTTAATTTTTTGGATTCTTTTTCCTTGTTGCTGTTTGATTGGGTGTCCTCCACTACCCCATCCTCTATATTGTTGATTCAATCCTCTGCTTCATCCACTCTGTTGAGTCCCTCAAATGTACTGTTCATCACATATTGTATTCTTCATTTCTGACTGGTTCTCTATTATTTTTTCTATCTCTTTGTTAAAGTTCTCACTGAGTTCATCCACTCTTCTCCTGAGTTCATTGAGCATCCTTATAACCAGTGTTTTGAACTTTGCACCTGGTAGATTGCTTGTCTCCATTCTGTTGAATTCCTTCTTTGGGGTTTTGTTCTGTGCTTTTATGTGGGACATGCTTCTTTGTCTCTCCATTTTGGCTGCTTCCCTGTGTTTGTATCTGTGTATTAGATAGGGCTAATGAGTCTCTCGGGCTTAGTAGAGTGGCTTTACGTAGTAAGTGTCTTGTGAGGTCCAGTGGCACAGTCCTGGGAGAGGTCCTGCTGCAGGTCAAATTCAGCTGCAGCCTGTAAATATCTGGGGCCACCTGATAAGAGTCACTAAGCAATCCACAGATAGCTGCCACCTGTGCTGGGCTTATATGTGCCTTGAGAGGCCAGGCCAGAAAGTGAGGCTGGCTGGCATTAGTGTGGGGTTTAGGGCTGCTCAGCAATAGGTTCTGGGCATGCCAAGGCCAGATACTGATTCTTTGGATTTTGTGACCTTTGAGAGATTTTAGGAAAGTATGAAGCAAGAGCCAAGACAGGTTATTTGTATGGAACAAACCACTGGAGGCAGATTGGGTAGGCTTGGAAATTGGGAGAGGCAGAGTCTGAGAGAATCACCCAGGTGGAGCAACTTATGTTATTTAGGTTTATGGAGATTCAGCTATGGCGGTCACCTGCGTACACACGCTGCGAGTGGGGAGGGCTCAACAAAGGAACAATGCATACTGCCGGTACTTCTATTTGGGAGAAAGCCACTCTTGTAGCCCTTGCACTGAAGCCCAACAACTCAGTGTCTTGTATATCTCTGGCACTCCTCAAGCAGCTGCCGCAGCTCTCAAGGTCAGAATGAGTGTGTCTGTCAGTGAATAAGTCTGGGTGTGGGGCCTTTAAGAGGAATGTTTGTGACTACCACAGCCCTGTTTTACTCAGTCACAATATTCACTGGTTTTCATATACAGAAGTTGTGGGGACTTCTTTTTTAGGCACTGGAACCTTGGGCTGGGGAGCCCCATGGGGGTCCCAGACCCTTTGCTCCTGGGAGGGGAGGGGGCTCTGCAGCAAGATAACACCCCTTATTCTCCACTGCTATATGCAGTTGTGGGACTGGGTCGTTTTGTGTCTCCACTTCTCCTATTGGCATTGAAGTGACCTCTTATGTATGTCCCCTGTGTGGGCTGCTGTTCAGCCAGACCTCAGGTGTCTCCCCATGATGGTTCTCTGTAGTTTCATTATAATTTTGGTGTGGTTGCAAGAGGAGATATGCACAGCTTCTACCTTCATGACACCTTGACCAATCCTCAATTTAAGGCATGCTTTTAAGATTTTCTATAGTGGAAGCTTAAGCCATGTATACAACATCCATTTATCCTCTTTTTCAATTTTGATAATTATTATTTTAAAAATTTCAGTGCTTTTTTTGTGTGTACCCATCAACCTCAAACCTGTGTGGTCAACTTTAGAGACTATCTCTTGACTTCTCACTGTTAGCTTGATAAGGATATTTATATTCTTACCCTTTCCTCTACCTCTTTTATGTTATCCCACTTTTTATCTTCTGATCATTGAACTTTTATTTTTATGTTATTAAGTTTGTTAGCATTTCCTATAACTTGACCATACCTTTTTGTTCTCTAACAATATTTAAGTCTTAATTAATTAATCAATTACAAATATTTAAAACTATTTATTATTTATGAAAATAATATGTTGCCACTTTATAGCCAACAATTATATTTCCACAACCTAAGATTATGTTTCACTTTCTTTATATCTATTGCAAGCTTTTCACTTTCAACATATACTATTCTCACTGCAGAAGTCAAAAGGATAAATGGATTTTCTTTTCTTATGATTTATAAACTATTCAAAATTATACAGTGGTTTAGTATTTTTAGTTTGCTTTATATTGGACTATGATATTTTTAAGATAGTTTTTTCCCCATGGCTTCTAAATGCTAAATCATTATTGAGATAGGAAACTTTTTTTCTTTTATTATCATGTCACTAATAACATGCTTCTTTGTCATTTTGTCCATTGCTTAGAATCTATAAAATTTTTCATGAAGACAGTTTTGATAGAATATACTGACATTCTGTTTCAATTGGGTCAGTTCCTTTCTTAGCACGATGCAATAACTGCCATCCTAGAATTTATATATATATTTTTGGAATCTTTATTGAGTTTCATGCATTTTCTTGAATTCTGCTCTTTGTGTTTAGCTTTAATTTTCCAGGAGTAAATTGTCAAGTAACTTTTCTTATGAAAATTGCATAGGAGGTAAATATTCTATATATTTTCTGTATGTTTTATCTAGGCATTTCTAATTTTCTGTTACTTCTGTTAAATATGTTAGATACTTTTCCTTCTAGGTATCTCTGATAAAAATAAGGATGCCTGGGAGCTCTCCCTATGAAGGGGGAGCATGTTGATTGGCAAGCTTTACTCTAGAGTGACCTGGTATAGAACAACCCTTATAACAAAGAGTGGGCAGTACATTCTAGAATGAGGGGAGCTTTAATTTGCAGTGTCATTATCTCTCAAGAGGTCCTAATTCTTTCCAGGAAGTTGACTTTCCAGGAAGGTGACTAGGTACCCTCACTCTCTCTGTCTGTCTCTACAAGAGAGAGACAGTGAGGGTCTCTACTTCTGTCTCTGCCAGAGAGCGAGAGAGAGTGAGGGTACCTGGGACAGATTTTCAGTGAACCCCTAGCTTTGCTTTCTCATTTCACCACTATCTCTTGCCATGCTTTTCAGCTTTGAGCATGGAGGGCTGGTTATCTTTCTTCTGTGATATTTTTTCTCATTCTTTCTCCTAGCTTCACTCATTATCATTGTTCATTTGTTGTCTTGTCTTCTCTACTCTTTACTCACTTCTTATACAATGTTTCATGATATTTATGATTTCTCTGATAATTTCCTACCTGATCTTATCCACTTCTACTGGTTAATTTTATCTTCTGATTTCTTTTGTTGCTTTTTGTCTTCCTTTATTTTTCCTATAACTTGACCAGACCTTTTCAGGTGAGAACATTTGCCACTGCCCTAATGGGATTCTAGGCCTAGATATAGCCTTAAATATGACTTGGTTCAAACCTCCTTTGTAGAGATGAGGACACGGAGGACTCAGGAGACAAAGTTGTCCATGTCACATAGCTAAGTCAGTGACAGGGCCATCTCTCCTGTGAGGTCTTGCCTGTGCATCCTCCCTTAGACTGTAGGCTTCCTTCTGTGCCTGGAAGAGCTCAGGTGAAAATTTGTCACCTTAAGTGAAAGATCTGTTTATGATGAAAAATGCATGTTAGCATAACTATTCCAATAGGCATGTACTTAAACCACGTTGGATAGATGTAGCAAAATTTGAAGGCTTCCCAGAGCTGCATATTATCAAACTTTTGTGTGGAAAATAATGATTTTGGGGTTAGAGATAAAAAGGAGGAAGTATCTGCCTTTATTTGGTGGCCATCTTACCATAGTAGTTTTCTTCTTGCTTGCCTGGATTCAACAGTGAGATAAACTCTAGTGAGACTTATGAAGCACTTACAAATTGTTGCAAAATTTCAGCCCTCCAAGCTGCTGGATTTTTATTCTGTTTAGTTTTTTGTGGCTTTTCACAGAATTATAAGAACAAAGAAGTTAGTTATTGCTTTTGAAACAAGAAATAGTTTTATTTGTTAGTTCACATATTTGAGAAACAGTGTGGAGAACATGACTGAGATACTCTGCACCTAACTGTTAAGAATATTAACTGAATTAAATGGAGATATGCTCCTGCTTTAGCAGTGCTGGAATATAAACTTTCTTTCACCAATACTGCATACTCAAGGGTGGAAACAGAAGTATAAAAGAGTTGTTGTGTGTTTAATGAACAGGAGATTTTTATTCTGAAGACATAAAATAGAGAAGATCGGGAGTTTTATTTATGTTGTCTTAGATGGGGGAACCTTACCAGCTAAAGCCATGTATGTCTCAGAGACTTACAAAAATGATCTTTAAGTTGTACGACATTTTAATTATCTTGCTCTGGTCTCAAAAGATTGATCAGTGGTGAGAACAGTCATCTCTCATAGTAACTTGGACCCTAGTTTTCTCCTTCCTCAACAGTTCATAGTGATACAAAAAATTAGAGGTAGCTTTTTATCACTTAAAAAATAAAAAAAAAAGTAAAGAATAATCTCCCAAATGTATTTCTTCAAAAACAGGTCTCTACTTTGGTCTTTCTGCTTATTAGGACAAAGATGATGAATGGCAATTTCCAGATGTATTTCTAAATACATCTTAAATCTCTATTGGCTGTTCAACCTAAAATTGAGATCTAACTTTTTTATCTCCCTGATTTTTGTTCTGCTTTGGTCGACCTCCAAACTCCTAAGCAATAGTTATATGAGCTTTTTGTGCTTTGCCTTCCCTCTCTCTCCCCAGCCTTATTTCCTATCCCTCCTGTCTTCGAGCTTGACATTTTATACTCTAGTGATCCCTTCACACTCTGTTCTGCTCTACATTTCATAACAATCCTTCTCTCTGGAATACCCTTCCTGGTTTTTTTTTTTTTTTTTGATTTGGCTGACTCTAACCGAATAAACCATATTCTCTACAGAAAGTCTTCTCTTAAACTAGGTGGAACAATAAGCAACTTCTCTAGATTCTATGGCTTCTGGCTTACTACTGAATATATTGAAATTTTTGTTCAGGTGTAATTTGACATTTTAGTCTATAAACAAATTATAAGAGGATAATAATTTTTTTAATATGCTGAGTATGGTGCCAAGCACATAATATGTGCTTAGTAAGTCTTTGCCAGCAACTTCTGAATATTACATTCAATTCAGTTACTTATGCTTCAGTTAATTCCTATTTAGTAGTAAGATTGAACTGAAAAACCACACGTAAGTTTCATAATGACAAATGGTAAATAACAGTTATAAAAGGAAGTGAGTAACAGATTATTATTTTTCTCCCAGTGGTAGGGTCACAGTATTTTTAACAAATTTAGATAAATCTACTGCCTATGTAAAGTGTATGTGTTCGTATAGCATGTGCAGTAGGGATCACAGATAATACTTAGAATTAAGGGCGATGAGAATTGTGAAAAGCCCTTAGATATCTTCTAGGTCAATCATCTGTGGTGCAATAATCCTTTTTATAATATTTTTTTGATAAATAGTCATGTAATTTCCACCTAAAAACCTCCTGTAATGACCTCGCTTTATCTTACTAGGCAGCTAATTCCATTTTTGGACCATTTTAATTTTTAGGAAGCTCTTTGTACTAGTTCAAACCTATCTTTCTATACCCTCTATCTGCTGGTTCTTCCTCTTCAATAGGAAAATACAATAATTCCAATCTTTCTTCTTCCTTAAACTGTGTAGATACTGGTGAGTCTTCCAGTATTTCATAAGACTTCTCTCCAGGTGAAGTTTCCTTAAGTCTGACAATTGTTCTTTACATTTTTGGGTTTCTCTTTTCCTCACTATGTCAGTTACTACACTCAGCTGTGCTTTAGTGTGTCCGGAAGTGAGCATGTTAATCCAAGTTCCTTAATCAGTACATATTTGAGCAGGACTCTGGTAGACATTAAACTGAACATTGTACTTTAGTTTCTGAAGCCTGAGATTGCATTAGCTTTTTTGGTAACAATGATGCTTTTCTGGCACATATGGAACTTTCAATCAACAAAATCTTCTAGAATTGTCTGCCTCATATTGTTGCTAAAACTTTCTGTGATCTGGTTATGCCTTCTGAATGACACTACACAAGAAACTTTCAAATCAACACATTTTGACCAACTACTGATGATATGTGTAGATCAAAACTAAGATGAGACAGTGCCCATGTCTGAAGGTCTAGAAAGTGCTTTCTTATAGTTTTTCTTTTATTTATTTATTTTTCTTTAGGCATGGAGACAATGAGAATATAAAGTCATCAAACCATTTAAAAGCTAAAATTTCCAGAATTTATTTATTCAAATCAATATTGCTCTTTAAATCAGTGACCTCCCAAGATTATATATTTAATCCAAAGAGGCATTTTTTGAATTATTAGGACAATAAAATATTTTATGAGTGCCTTCTATGAACTTAATACTCAAATATTTCATTAAACTTCTACCTTTGAATTGTTTTTAAAGCCAATGAATGAATCATACAGGAAAATTGTTCTATTTTCAGTCAGTTTTTTTCCTTTTATCTCAAAGCTCTTGTTTAGTGGACATACGACTTCTCTGAACACTAAAAATCACTGGGAGTCCTGTAACCTACAGTTGTCACTCAGGGCAATTTCTTTGTACATATCTGATTTTTGATGAAATTCTAGAATACTACAGAATATATTCAGTGTTTGAAAAGTGAAGCAACACCCATTTTGTTTCAAATGGCAGATTGAATAAATTAGGTATAACTTATTGTCTTATGGCATTACATAAAATTTGGTTAAAAAATCTGTTCAATCATCCTCAGATTATTAGGAAACAAACAAAAAAAGAAGAAATGTCAAGCTGCCTGGCTGAAATAAGAAATGTATTTCATCTAGTAAATAATAATAATTTTGCTGCTGATTATAGTAATGAAACCATGGATTTCTTTAGCTGGGAAAATTAACCATAGACCATAGTACTTAAGAACTTAGTCTGAGTAAAATAATTTTAAAAATCAGTGCAGAAGAATTTTAATGATTTCGAAAAGAGTAATAACAATATCTTGTATACACACAGCACTGTGAAGATAAATAGCTTGGATCATGAGTGTCAGCAGGTGACCTTAAATGGCCAGGCAGGTCAAACTATACCTCTGTGCTCACCATTTCAGAAGAAGCTCGGTCTATCTGCTCTGCAACAGAGACTCATTGAGAATTCAGGTAGCCCCATGTGACTCTAATGACACTCCTCTATCACATCGTCATATATGATCATTGTTGCCCCTCCAACCAGCCACCATCTTGGACTGGAGGGTGGGGAGGGAGGGGAGATTTTACCTAAATAGATTAAGCAGTTAATTAAAGGAACTGCTGTAACTGTTGCATAAAATTTGCTGGATTGTAAAAACATTTTATTTTTTTTTCCAGGTTTGCTTTAGGGGATAGGGGCATATGATAATCAACATGTGGGTTATAGAGAGAAAGCAAAAATTCCTATATTTTATCAAAGCAAAGATGCCATTGATTATTAGAAGAAATATTTTATGAATTACTGAGAAAGAAAAAAGCTACTATATCAGTCAAAGTTCAACTAGAGAAGTAGAACTAGCAGGAGATATATATTAAGAGATTTATTGCAAAGAATTGGTTTACACAATTGTGGAGGTTAGCTAGGCATGTCTGATAAACTTAAGGCAGGTTGTTAGGTAGAGCAGGCTGCCACTCTTGGCATGAGCTGAAACTGCTGTCCACAGGCAAATTTTTTTCTTCAGCAGGAAAGTCTCAGCTTTGTTCGTAAGGCCTTTCAACACCAGATTGAATCAGGCCCACCCAGATTATGTAGGATAATTTTTTTTACTTAAAGTCAACTAATTTTATAATTAATCATACCTATAAAATACCTTAATAGTAACATATAGATTAATATTTGATTGAATATATCAAATATATGCAATATATGCGTTTTGTAGCCTGGTCAAATCCACACATAAAACTGACCATTGCAGGTATCAATTAAATTATGGCACACATGATAAGACACATCTCAATTTTAGAAATGTTAAAATGTAAAGTACATTTAGACCCTGTGAAAAACCGTTTTCTGGGTGTAGTCTGAGTAAATTTAGAACCTACTACATAACTTCGTTTAGTAATTCTAGAGATTAGAAGTGATTTTGACTACTCATTTGCAGACAGGAAATCTGAAATACAAAGAAAGGGAAGTCATTTTTTAATGGTCACTCAGACAGGGTTAAGATTAGAGTCCAGTTTTCCTCCTCATTGTTCTCTGAGTCTAGATCTGTCCATTTTATTCAAATCACATGCAAAGCAGATTGGTGAAATATGAACTGTGATTTCCAAACTGGTGTCCCTAATCACTTGAGGATTCCAAAGGGTGTAAAAATGACTTCAAAGAGCTTAGTGTACATTTAATCTGAGGAAAAGCTTCGTGAGATAAATAAGATGTTAATTTGCTTTGCTTTTTGGCCAGCATTCTAAGGAGTCTTTTGGGATACTTTGTTGTCATATGCTGATTGAAGCTCTGATTACTAATTAAGTGAGTCATTTTTCTACCTGCTCTCTAAGCCACTGTCTATCTTCCCTTGTTCTGCTCTGTATCAAAGGGAACTACATTTCACAGCTTTAATGGTAACTGACTTCTCAGCAGATTAGCATCAGAGGAAGACAAAAGGGTGGGAGAAGGGAAGAAATCAGAAATCTCTTCCTTCTGCTCTGCCTTGGGCGATGGCCTCTTAATTGGCTGTGTTTCCTCAGTGGCTCTGACTCCTACTGGGCACTCCTTTCCTCCCTGGCCCCATTCCACCAGGCAGCCTCCACTGTGGTTCTGGTTCCTGCTGGATGAACCCAGTGTTAGACTCTATCATAACATCTGTCGTTGTTTCTTCAACCACAGTAATGACAATGGCTTCTTGCTCTTGCTATGTTCTGGTCACCTTGCTATTCCCTGGGTACTCTCAGTTTTTCTATCATATGTGCAATAAATTCCTTATATTGAATTCTGTCTGTTTGGAATACCTAGAGTAGATTGTTTTCCTCACTGGAACTTAATTGATCCATAAAGTTTTTAAAAATTATAGTGGGAAAATAAATTGGTTATTACCTGAGAGATACAAATTTGGGTAGATAGCATCATTCTAAAGATGGCTTCCAAGAGGAAAAATGTGGAAAAGAAGAAAGAATCCTTGGTAGTAGAAGGGTTGGGAATCCCTGAGCAAAGGCAGCATACAAGGTAGTGCTAAAGGCAATCTTAAGAGTCACCATTTCCATATGAAGGAAACAAGTGTCAGAGAAATAGGGGTATTTATCCATGGTTACTCTGAGTTAATAAATGAATAACCAGGACTCTAACTCAGTTAATTCCAGACACATTTTGCAAAGATGAACCCAAAGAGTTCCACACCAAGATACATCATGACTAAAATGCCAAAGGTTAAAGAGAAAGAGAGAATCTTAAAAGCAATGAGAAAAAAGCAATTAGTTACCTACAAAGGAGCTCTCATAAGACTTTAGCTGATTTCTCAACAGAGACTTTGTAGACCAGAAGGAATTGGCAAAAAATATTCAAAGTGATGAAAAGCAAGGGCCTATAACTAAGATTACTTTACTCAGCAAAGCTGTCATTTAGAATTGAAAGACAAATAAAGAGCTTCCCAGACAAGCTTTCCCAGAAAAAGATAAGCCACTATTATAGGAAATGTTGGAGGGACATTTTTTAAGAAGAAAAAATATGTATCAAAAATATGAATAAAGAATGGCAATAACTATATATCAAAAGGACTTTAAATAAGAATTAAATGCTCCAATACAAAAATAGGGTGTCTGGATAAGAAAATAAGACCCTTACACATGCTGCTTATAAGAGACTCACTTCAGATCAAAATATATACACAGACTGAAAGTAAAGGGACATAAGATATTTCATAAAAATGGAAATGAAAAAAATCTTGGGTAACAATACTTATACCAGAAAAACAGACTTTACAACAAAAGCTATAACAAGAGACAAAGAAGGACCTAGTAATCCCACTTCTGGGTATTTATCCAAAGAAACCCAAAATACGACTTTGAAGGGACATGAGTATTTATATGTTCATCACGTCATTATTTACAATAGCCAAGATTTGGAGGCAACCTGTGTACCTATCAATGGATGAATGGATAAAGAAGAGGTGGTGTGTGTGTGTGTGTGTGTGTGTGTGTGTGCGCGCGCGCGCGCGCGCGCGCGCAACAGAATATTACTCAACCATAAATATAAGCAAATAAATAAAAGAATGAAATCTTGCCATCTGTAACAACATGGATGGAGTTAGACAGAGAAAGACAAATGCCATATGATTTCACTTACATGTGGAATTAAGGAATAAAATAAATAAAACAGAAACAAGTTGATAAAGAAAAAAACTGATGGTTGCCAGATGGGAGGAGGTTGGGAGTGGGTGAAAAAGGGGAAAGGATTAAGAAGTAAAAATTGGTAGTTACAAAATAGTCATGGGGATATAAAGTCTAAGGTAAGGAATATAGTCAATAATATTATTATAACTATGTATGGTGTCAGATGAGTACTAGATTTGTAGGGATGACACCTTTATAAGTTATATAAATGTCTAATCACTATGTTGTACACCTGAAACTGATATAATATTGTATGCCAACTATAAGTGAAAAATAAAAAATATTTTAAAAATGTATAAGACATGTAAAACAGATTTAAACCAGCACGCATGCACACACACACACACACACACACACACACACACACACACACACACACACAATTGGAAGGATATTTGCAATCAGATCCAGGTTAGAATGCTGGCTTTACTACTCATATGTTGTATGACTTTGGGAAAGTCACTTATTATCTCTATATCTCAGTTTTCTCATCTCTAAAACAGAAACTCCACAATTTTTGAAACGGAAAGCAGTCACCTTAAAAGTGCCTGATAGAGCACTTGGTCAGAGTATTAGGTAGTTAGGTAGACATGAGAGATGGGAGAACAAAGGAATGAAAGTCCCTCCAAAGGCCTCCCTAGAATCTTAATTTTATAGTTATATATCACTTCTGCATCCCAAGGAACAAAGAGTTGTAAACAAGTAGCTGGTTTAATCTGGCTGTAAGTACGTGTGCAGTGAGCCTTACATTGACCTTTTCACCATAGCCTTGTTATTCTGTTGTTATAATATCATGCCTATGCCCAGGCGTTCATGAACCTAATTTTAACAGACTGTATTTTGGGTAACTGCAATCGCAGTGGGCAGAGAGTTATGTAACAGCTTCATGTCAATCAAAATGACCTTATGTGCCAATTATTTAGCACCACCCTTATAACCTCCTATCATGGTCCTAATATAATACAGAACTCTCCTTTTCTGCTGTTACAGCCAACCCTCTTCGCTGTAATCCGCCTTTCCCTTGGAGCTTACTTTAATCATACCTTTGGTTTCTAGGCTACTACAGCCTTCCTTAGCATAGCCCATTTCTCCCTTGAAATGCACTCTAATCTTAATTTTTCTAAATCTCATGGATCTGTAATTCTTTACTGCATCAGTGAAAGAACCAAGAACCCTTTCAGTGCTACTGGGGCAATGACAGATTTTAGATCATCCCCATGGTATCAAGAGTAGTTACTAAATATATTACTTTTCCTTCCTCTCATCCATGATTTATCTATAACGCTATCCAGGACAATCAAAATTTCCAAGATCTTTTTTTTTTAAACTTTCTTAAAATTTCTCTCTCTCGTTTTTTTTTTTTTTACTGAATTGCAACAAAACAAAATAGAGGAGCTGACAAAATGCTTCACTAATATAACTCAATGCTTTAAAAAAATACTTGCACCCTTCTCTATGCTATCTTTAGTTGACATTTTCCCCTTACGACGTATGGTGAGAATTATATCTATATGAAGTTATATATGCAGTGGACCAGCTCTGTAATTCTTGGCAATCAATGATCATTTAGGCCTGCTTCTCTTCATTTTCTGATTGTTTATAGACCAAAAATAGATCCTGTTACCCCAAAAGTGATTCTTTTAGAAGCCTGTCCCTCTGGGCCCAAGCTTTGGGAGTCCCAAATTTTGGGCTCAATTGAAAAGCTGAGCTGCATAAAAAAAATATCAGCCTCATGACCACAAGTGCTACAGCCCCAGTACAGTTATATATACTATTCTAAGAATGTAAACAAACAGTTATTTACTCCTTAACCTTTTCCTTCTCTTTTGAGATGTTATTGGATTGAAAATAACCCGAAAGAGAAAGGTTGCTTTTGCTTTTGGAAGGCTGATGCCTGGAGAACAGGGAGTCACCTTCTCTTCCACCACTCCCACACCACTCACCAATTCCATGTTTCGGAGGCTGTGTTGCACTAATTTTTTATTAATTGTCTTAGAATATTGTTGTGACTCATACATTGCACCTTGATATTCTTGGCTACATATGGAGAGCTTCTTCATTTTGAAGTCGGTTTGAATTTAGAAGGTTATTGTTTTGTTTTATTTTGTTTTGTTTTTGCATTTTCCTTTCAGGCAGTTCCATGATGTGTAACCAAGATATAAAGCAGGCAGAGATGTGGAAATAGACTTTTCCCTGGTCAATGCTATAGGTTTGCTCTTATTGAATTAATGGATGAAATAGGCTGAGGAAGATAGGTTCTGGAGTTCATACTTGCCTAGCCAAGGCCACCAGAAAATCTGGTGAATACAATTATGTTTAGAAGGCTAATCAGATGGCTTTAAATTCTGTGCAGATGGCATTTCAACTCTCCATTTAAAAGTGCTCTTTATTTTCTTTTTGCTCACAAAGTACCAGAAACAGGGGCCTCAGGAATGCAGTCCTATGTATGATCTAAGGTGATTGGACACCTCTATTTATGGCAAATGGCTTTGACTTCTGTGGGATTGGGTCATATTGTTACAGCTGCATGACTAAAAAGGACTTGAATGATTATATTTTGACTGGAATTCTTCCTACACTTTTAAGGAACAGGGAAACTTTAGTTTCTCTCTTTCTCTCACTCTGTTCTTACTTTTTCTCTATTCCACTTCTCCCAATCCCTTTTTTGGAGACTGTCTTGCACTAATATTTTATTAATCATCATGGAATATTGTGCACCACTCATATATTGCACATGGGTATTCTTGGCTGCATATGGAGAACTTCTTCACTTTGAAGTGAGTTTGAATTTAGAAGGTTATTGTTTTTCTTGTGGTTTCCTTTCAGGCAATTCCATTGTATGTGACAATGATGCAAAGCAGACAGAGAGTTGCCTTAAGTCTTTAGGATGGGCCAGAATTATGGAAACAGATTCTTCTTTGGTTAATACTATAGGTGTGCCTGACTTCAGGGTCATCCCAGTGACACAGTTGATTGTTGACAACAAAGAGAAAGAGCAAACAAGAGAATAAAGGACTAGCATATGATTAAGAACAAAAAGAGAAACACTCAGTGTCTGTAATAATTAGATGCCAAGAACATGTTTAAGCATCTCAATTTTCCATCATAGTTATTATTTTTATTTAAACAACTAGTCATGGTAGGTCAGTGTACCTTATACTCAGCAGTGGGCGAGAGAACTAATATTTATATATGTTTACAGTTTACCAAACACTGTGCTGGGGGCTTTATTATCTTATTTAAGCTTATTTAAGAACACTCTGAGATAAGAATGTATACTAGTTTATAAGAGACATAGATCAAGTTTAACACACACACACACAGACACATACACATACATGTAGGCACACATACATGCCTACATCCCTTCTGGAATTTTTCAATTTAAGTAACTAGAATGGCTGTAAAATAGCTCCAGTTCTCAGTCTATAAAGCTAATGAGAAGTTTGGTTCTGGCATGGCAAAATATACTCAATACAACCCATTTCTCCCACTGATTACAACTACCAATACTGGACAACATACAAATAAAATAAAACACTATTTGAGGACTCTGCAAATTAAAACAAAGCAGGCAGATTGTTGAGGAGGGGCAAAACTTGGGCAAATGACCACATGTTGGTATGATTTTAATTTCTTCCTCTTTTTTTCTTATTGCTCCAAGGGTGTGTGGGTGCCCATTATAGAACAGTGAGGGAGTGGTGGCAGTATTGGAAGATAAATTCTTAATGGAAATCTAGTCATTTTGTCAAGAGGAACCAGGAAAAGGAGCCCTGTGGGGCAGGAGAATGCAGAAAGAATACCAAAGTGGAGACAACTGGAAAGGGGATTCCTAATTCTGCATATGAATCTGTACAAGTCTCAGGCTCATTCTAGCAGTACAGATTGGAGTGATAGGCTTAATCAGTACAACAAGAGCTTTGATATCTAAAGAAGCTGAATTTTGAACTAGTGCCCACAAGGTAGAACTTGCAATCTGAGCCTAAACAATTGATTGCCACTAAAACAAGAACATCAACATTCTCTAGAGGATTATAATAAGACTTAGTGTCTACAAAGTATAAAATTCACAATGCCCCAATACATTTCAAAAATTTTGTGACATTAAAAAATGAAGAAAATGTGTTTACATCTTTACCCCAAAAGAAAAGATAATCAATGTATGACAAACTCAGTATGACCCAGAAATTGGAATCATTAGACAAAGACTTTAATGCAGCTATTATAATTATGTACTGAAGTAAGGAAAACACACTTGAAATGCATGGAAAGATAGAGGATCTTGGAGGAATTGAAAGAACTGTGTGGATATTTTAAAACTGAGAAAGAATATGGAAATTTAGAACTAAAAAATTCAATATATAATAACTGAATGAACTTAGTATCAAAATGGAAACAATAGAGAAAAGAGTCAGTGATCTCTATGATTGATTAAAAAAGTAATTCAGTCTGAAGAACAGAGAAAAAAGTTTGGAAAAAACATATAATGTCAGGAACATGTAGGACAATATCAGTATGTGTGATTGGAGCTCCATAAGGCAAGGATAAAGAAATTGAGGCAGAAAAAAATATTTGAAGAAATAATGGCAAAATACTCCACACATTTTGTGGAAAACATAATTTACAGATTAAATGAGCTCAGTGAACCTCAAATAGTAAAAATTAAAAATACTGTTCTAAAAAGTCATCAAAATCAAACTTTTAAAAACCAATGATAACTAAAAAAAAATTAGAAGAAGCTAGACAAATCTAGCACAATACAAACAGGCGAATACTAATTCAAATGACTGTAGATTTTTTTATCAGAAGCCATGGAAAGTAAGAAGATAGAACAGAATAAAGAGCTGAAAGAAAATAACTATTAATCCAGAACTCAACATCCAGTGAAAATATCTTTTAGGATTAAAGCAAAATAAGGACTTTTCAGGTGAAGAAAATTTGGGAGAATTTATTTCCAGATGAGCATTAAGAGAGATGCTAAAATAAGTGCTTCAAAAGCTAAGAAAAATGATACCAGAGCAAAGTTTGGCTCTTCAGGAATGAAGGAAGAGCAACAGGAATGGCAAATATCTTTTCCTTCAATTTATGTATGACTGCAGAAAATAAAAATAACATTTATGAAGAGATATATAAAAGAGAGATAAGAGAAATACTATATATATAATACATGTGACAGCTATATCTTAAAGGTCAGGTAAGGTGGTAAAGGGGCATATGTGGTTGCAAGACTTCTACATTTTATGGAAGTGGTGGCATATTAACTCTATGTAGAATGTGAAGCTCAGGAATGTATAATCACTAGAAAAATAATAAAAAATACAACAAAAACTCCAAAACTAACAAATAAAACAAAAACAAATTTAAAAAATGGTAGATCTAAATTCAACCATAGCAATATTCACATTAAATATTAATGATCTTAATACTCCATTAAAAGACAGAGACTGACAGAGTGAATAAAATAGCAAGACTCTACTATATGCTACCTCTAAGAAATAGTATTTAAATATAAGGGCACTAAAAGGTTTAAAGTAAATAGATGGAAAAAGATTCAACATATAAACAGTAAACATTAGAAGATTGGAATGGCTATTTTAATATCAGATAAAATAGACTTCAAGACTCCTAGAGATAAATGTGGTGACATATAATAATGATAAAAGGATTATTTCATCAGGAAGACTTTTCAATGGTATGTTTAGATGCACAAATAAGAGAGGCTCAAGATAATGTGCAGTAAAGATTAATTAAATTATAGGGAGAAACAGAAATTTCACAGTTGTGATAGATTTTAAAAATCTCTCAGAATTTGATAGTGCATGTACAGAAAACCCCAGTAAAGATATAATTTTAACAATAATATTAACCTTCTTGATTTAACTTTTGTAAAATACTACATCCAACAACTACAGAATACACATTCCTTTTAAGGGCACAGAACATTCACCAAGATGAAGCAATGATGGCCCCAAACTGGGGGCCATAAAATGAGTCTCGGGAACTTAAAAGGAGCAAAACCTTACAAAGTATATTCCCTGAACACAACAGAATTAACTAAAGAATTCAATAACAAGATACTTCAAGTATCTTGTATTGAAGAGCATACTTATAAATATTTCATAGTACAAAGACAAAATGAAAAGAGAAATTAGAAAATATTTTAATTTGTGAGAGATAACATAGAGTGAAAACCCTAGTTTTAAATGTTTATGTTAAAAAAGAAAGATTTAAAATCAGAAACGTAAGATCCCATCTCAAGAGACTTAAAGAAGAAGAGCAAAGCAAACTCTAAGTAGAAGGTGCTGAATAATAAAGATAAGAGCAGAAATAAATAATAGGCAATAGAGAAAATCTACAAAGCCAAAATCTGGCTTTTTGAAACGGTGAAGAAAACACAGAAATCTCTAGCTGGACTGGCAAGGGAAAAAGAGAGACAAAACAAATCACCAATATTAGAAATAAAAGAATTCCAACCACAGATTCTATAGCCAATAATAGGATAATAGGAGAATACTATGACCAACTTTATGCCATGAAATTTGACAATTTAAATAAAATGGATAAATTTCTTGAAAAATACAACTTATCAAAATCGATGCAAGAAGAAATGAAAGATTCTGATTGGTGCTATATCTATTAAAGAAATTGATTTTGTAATAAAAAATCTCTAAAATAAGCTATAGGGGCTTTTTGTAAGATTTATAACTTGACATTTTATGGCATGATATTATAGTGAATGGAATTTTTATTGACTTAAAAATTTTTAAATTTATTTATTTTAAAAATTTCTTTTTTCCAGGTTTATTGAGATATAATTGATATTCACTATTGTGTAAGTTTAAGGCATGCAATGTAATGATTTGATATATGTGTATGATATATAGTGTGTATATATATATACACACACACTATATATAATAGTATATATAGTGAATGATTACAAAGTTAACACATCCATCACGTTACAATTTTTTTTGTGTGTTGTGAGAAATTTAAAAGCCTACTATTGTCTTAGCAACTTTTAAATATACAATATACATTATTGTTAACTATTGTCACCATGTCATATCTTACATTCCAGAACTTACTCATCTTATAACTGGAAGTTTATACCATTTGATCATCTTCTCCCATTTTTCCCATCCCCATCCTTTACCCTTGACAACCACCAATCCATTTTGTTTCTATGAGTTCATTTTTTTAAGATTCCACATATAAAGTAAGACCATACAATATTTCTTTCTCTGTTTTTTTTTTTTTCGCTTAGCATAACGCCCTCAAGATTCATCCATATTTTCTCCAAATAGCAGGATTTCCTTCTTTATTATGGCTGAATATGTGGAAAAAAACCACATTACATTTTCTTTATCCATTCATTTGTTAGTATATACTTAGGTTATTTCCATGTCTTGGCTATTGTAAATAATGCTACAATGATAGAGAGGTGCAGCTACCCCTATGAGACAGTGATTTTATTCTCTTCAGTTATATACCCAGATGAAAAATTGCTGGATTATGTGGTAGTTCTATTTTTTAATTTATCTGGGAACCTGCTTAGTAGTTGTACTAATTTATATTTCCACCAACAGTAAACAAATGTTCACTTTTCTCTACATCCTTGCCAGCACATATCTCTTGTCTTTTTGATGATAACCATTCTAACAGGTGTGAGGTGGTATCTCATTGTGGTTTTGATTTATATTTCCATGGTAATTAGTGATATAGAACACCTTTTCATGTACTTGTTGGTTATTTGAATATATTCTTTGGGAAAATGTATATTCAGGCCCTTTACCTACTTAAAAATCAGATTATTTTGCTATTGAGTCCTGAGTTTTATATATATATAAATTTATATATATTTTATATATATTATATATATAATTTATATATATAAATTATTAACCTATTATCAGATATGTAGATTGCAAAATATTTTTTTTACAATATCATAGGGTGCCCTTTCATTTTGTTGATTGTTTCTTTTGTTGTAAAGAGCTTTTTGGTTTGATGTAGTCTTACTTTTTTATTTCGCTTTTGTTGCTTGTGCTTTGGTGTCATATCCATAAAATCATCACCAAGACCAATGTCAGGGAGCTTTCCCACTATATTTTCTTAGAAGATTTTTATGGTTTTTGGTCTTATATTTGAGTCTTGAATCCACTTTTTGTTATTATATTTTTAAAAAATGGTGTAAGATAAGGGTCTAGTTTCATTCTTTTGCATGTGAATATCTAGTTTTTCCAGCACCATTCATTGAAGAGACTCTCTTTTCTTTATTGAGAGTTTTTGGCTTCCTTGTCAAATGTCAAAATTTCCTATTCTGTTCCATTGGTCTATGTGTCTGTTTTATACTAGTGTCATACTGTTTTGAAAACTATAGCTTTGTAATATGGTTTGAAATCAGAGAATGTGATACCTCCAACTCTGTTCTTTTTTATAATGATTACTTTGGCTATTTGAGGTCTTTTGTGGTTCCATACAAGTTTTAAGATTGTTCTCTTTCTGTTAAAAATGCCATTGGAATTTTGATAGGGATTGCACTGAATCTATAGGTTGCTTTGGGTATACTAACATTTTAAGATTATTAATTCTTTCAATCTATGAGTGTAGAATATCTTTCCAGTTATTTATGTCATCTTTAGTTTCTTTCACCAATGTATTTTAAATTAGAAGCTCACCCCTCAGGCTGTAGCTTTTAAGATAAGCAAATAAGTCTGTTTCACAAAAAGACTGGGCAAATTTTAGTCTGCTACCTCTGCTCTGGGCCCTGGGGGAATAGCTAGAGAGTCAGCTGTGGGGAGCCTTTTAAAAACTGTTTCTGAGTTTGCTATAGCATTGTGGGTTTGTGGATGTAAGCCCTGTTGGCTTTAAAAACTAGATGTTTTGGAGGCCTGTCTTAGGTGGAAGCCTTAAAAGTTGTGGTTAAGATGGGTCCAAGCCATTCACTACTCAGAGAGAAAGTGGAAGTTATGAGTTCCTTTTCAGTTGTGTGTCACTGTGCCATGATTGGGGTTTATGGTGAGATTGTGTCTCAGCTTCTACTCATTTCGATGTTGTTTTTTTCTCCTTCTGATGTGTAGTTGTTGCTCATCTAGTTTCTAAATTTCTTTCATATCGAATTGTTTCATATATAACTATGGGTTCGTTGTGTCCATGGGAGGCGGTGAGTTCAAGAGCCTCTTATGTCACCATCTTCACCTAGAACTAGCAGTTTCTTAAAGATTTAAAGTACACCTACTATATCATCCAGCCATTCCACTCTTAAGCATTTACCCAAGAGAAAGAAAAGAAGAGCATAAGTCTATACAAAGACTTGTACACAAATGATAACAGCATTATGTATAGTAGCCCCAAACTACAAGCAACACAAATGAACATAAGAATGGATAAACAAATTATGGTATAACCATAGAATGGAAAACTACTCATCAATAAAAAGAAGTGAATTTGGGATACATGTAACAACATGGGTAAATCTCAAAGTCTTTATAGAGAGTGAAAGAATCCAAGCACAAAAGAATACATCCTATATGAGTCCATTAATTTAGAATTCTGGAATATGAAAACTAATCTATAGTTATAGAAAGTAGGTCAATGTTTGCCTGAAAATAAAAGCAGGAGGAGGAAGAGATTAAAAAAAGATCTGGCAAAACTTTAGAGGTGATGAAATATTTATCATCTTGAGGTGATTGTTTCACAAGTACATACATTTGTCAAAACTAATCAAATTATATACTTTAAATATGTGTAGTTTACTGTATTTCAATTATACTTTAATAAAAAAAACTGTAGGAGAGATATTGCAGCAAAAACTAAACAAGTAAGTTGCTCTCCTAGACTCTATTCTTTGAATACTTGAATTTGAATTTCTTTTATATCTTTCATGTTAAGTTTAAGCTCTCTATAACACATTTAAGTGAAGCAATTGAGACAGAGAAGAAGTCTGAACCAGATATATGGTTTGGATTTCAGGTAGGAAATAGCCTTTAAGATCTTAGGAGTAGACTTATTTACCAAAGGAAAATGTGAGAAAAAGAGAGAGAGAACTAGGACTGAGCTCTGAGGAGCACCAGCAATTCCAAGGTGAGGAAATGAGGCAGAGCCAACAAAGGAGGCTGAGAAGGAGCAACTAATAGGGTTGGAGGAAATTCAGGAGATTGTATGGTCAGGGAAGCCAAGAGAGAGAAGTTCTTCAGAAAGGAAGGAGGGGCCACCTATGTCCAATCCTGCTGAACACTGAGCAAATTGATATAATAGTCTCAGAACTATGGGAGTTTGAATTTGGAATCAGAAAAAATACAAGAAGAGTTATGCAAAGTCATGCTAACATGCAACAAATTTTGCCTGACTTGTGTTAATGGGTTTCTCACTTCAAGGAATATAAAATTGAAAACAACCAATTAAAATAAAAAATAAATTAAAAATACATAAAAGGCTAGTTTACTATTGAACATTCTAATGTATCACAGGATCTAAAGGTTATACAATTACATTACTACCTTTTAACTATTTGGTAGTCACCATTTTACTACTTCTGAAATCTTAATTGTAAATGATATTCATCTTGTTAATTTTTAATGTTCACAGCTAAAGGATTTCTGATATTTGCAGCTGACCCATATAATGAAGGTGTAAAACATCTTTGTATAACCAAAATGGAAATACCATGGCAAACTCGTGCAACAATTGAGTTACATGAACTGGTTATAAATGGTTTATAGCATTGGGTTTTCACCTGAAATACCAACCATCAGAACTTCATTGGAAATTTTAAATTAAAATAGTACTATAACCCCATTTTGATTTGTATAAAGAAGGGTTTAAATGGTAGTGCAGTGTACACAACCTTAACAGTAATCTCAATTTATATGTTCTTGAGAGGTTCAACTAGGGTTTTAGGGCATTAAGGGCATAAAGAGAATTGGCAAGAGATATTGCTGAGGAAGGCAAGTTATTAGCCAGCAGAGTGTTTTTTTCCCCTCTTCCTTTACAGAAGGAGGATACCTCTGTGAGGAAAAAACCAAGAGGCAAAAGTTGCTAAAAAAAAAAAAAAAGCTGCTAATGCTAAAATTATAGAGGAATTTGAGGCAGCGATAGTTAGACAGTTAATTATTTAGAGAGATGGACTCTAACTGGATGAAAATACAATATTCTCTGAGAAGCAGGATATGTTTATTGAGAGACAGCTGGGAATGAACTAAGCCTTGGCCTACAATATTTTGCTGACATTTTGCCATATTTTTAGTGATGCATAAGAAATGCTACACTGGAATCACATAGTCACATAGCTGTAGTATTCGTCCAAAGTATGAGAGTGCCTGGTCCTCCAGATTAAATATTTAACACCTCCCGTGCATGCAGGCCCATTTTGGCCATAATAGAAAACTGGCAGCATAGTCATCCCTGGGGTGCAGCACTGTCCCTCATGGGAATCCATCGAGCAACTGATGCCAGAGGAAATTAGGATGAAGGAGATGACCCTGCCAGCAAGTGCTTACAGGCTCTGTCTGATCTGTATAGAAACCACCCTCTTCATCTTCTCAAGGCAAAGATGGACTTTCCTGGCTTCCTGACCTGTATACCAGCTTGTCCTTGTGACTTCTTTTTCTCTGTACAGTGGCCTTCAGTCAAGTTTATTTTAATTGGTTTCATACTCTGAACAAAGGAAAATTCAGGGTGGTGGTAAAACTGAGTGTGTGGACATAAGGACTGAGAACAAGCCAAGGAGAAGGAAGAGTATGGTTTTCTCCACTCTGCCCTGGACCCAGACCCCTTTCTGCATGATCTCTCCTGGACAGTCCTGGGTACCTCTGAAGTCTATCTTTGGGCCACAGTAAGTGAATGAGTCCAGGACATCAGACCCTGGAGAAATAAAGGTAACAGCTGCTCTCTTTTCTAAAAAAAAAAAAATAAAGAATAATTGACATACAATATTTTATTAATTTCCAGGTACAACATAGTGATTCTATATTTACATACCTTAGGATGTGATCAACATGATATGTCTAAGTACAAAGTACTGTCACAGTACAAAGCCATGATGATATTATTGACTGTATTCCCTGTGCTGTACATTATATCCCTATGACATTCATTTTATAACTGGAAGTTTGTACTTATTTTCTTTCACCTTCCCTCCTTCACCTTCCTCCCATCTGACAACCATCAATTTGTTCTCTGCATCTATAAGTCTGTTTCTGTTTTGTTTGTTGTGTGTTTTTGTTTTTGTAGAGTCTACATATAAGTAACAGCCATTCTTCATACCCTCACCTTTTGCTTTTTAGTTGGGAACCTACAGGACATGAGTAGTTAACTTCAGGTAGGTAAGAAATGTGACAGAGAAGAGCTTGGCTTATAACTCAGGAGATATGAGATCTCTGTGTACTTGTGGAATAATTCTGGGCTAGTTACTTAAATCTCTCTGTATCAGTTTCTCGTGTAAAATGGGAAAAAAAATATTCACCCTGTCACTTTAAAGGATCATTCTAAGGATCTGAAGATGATGTACATGAAAGTCCCTATACGACTGTAAAAGTTTATTAAAATGTATAAAGGCTCATAAAAAAGTTGCTTTTAATTCAGCACACAGTTTAATGCTTGGCACATAGTATTCAGTGAATGATAGGTGTTATTATTGTTATTATTCCATAACAATAACAATATTATATGGAATAATAATATTCAAAAGGACATATTGTCAGATGAAGATTACAAGCAGCTTGAGTGAGGGATAGCTCATTTGTAATTTAACATTTTTGCACATTTCAGACTTAAATATTAGGTAAATTATCTCAGAACTAAGTCAGAACTACTTTCTTTCCCCTCTCTCACCCTGGGGTGGCAGTGGGAGGCAGCTCATTAACCTTTAGTGGGTTAAAAACTAAATGAAGATTTTAAAACTGAAAATGTTACCAGTGGTTCTCTCTGCTAGTAGAATTTCAGATGCTTTTTCCTTTTCAATTTTTTGTATATTCTGAAGTATAAAAAAATTAAGCTATTTCTATTTTGTAAATGTAATGCAGAACAAAATAAATGAGTTTTACAATGTTAAGATTTCTTTTATTTCATTGAAAATCTGCACTGGCAACTGTACATATCCCACCCCACTCTGTTCTTCCCACCAGGAGTTGTGTGCTGGGGAATTCCCCATCATCTCTCAAACCTTATCAGGTTTCTTGCTCTTATCAGGAGGGTGGGCAGCAGCAGGGCAGCTGAAGCAACCATGGTGATGGTGCTGGAAAGGTTTCCTCTTTTTCCTCCAAGCAGGAGTAACATTATCTGTATGGCAGACAATCAGCGAAAAGCAGCAGCAAAGTAATATGGTTATGTTAAAACACAAAACAAACAAATCAAACTAGTTCAGGTTTAAGAATCTGGGAAACCAACTAGAAAAGAGAAAAAGCAGGGAGAAAGCAGGATAGATAAAAATACAGTTACAACAAGAAGGAAATGGAAAATAGATAAAGAAAATTCCTTAACCCAACTAAGACTCTTGAGGAAGTTTTGTTATAGACGGTGGGAGGGGGGGTGGATAAAATTCATGTAGAGCTGTGTAATTTGTGGGGGCTCTCTCTAAAATCAATTAAAACAGGACAGCCTAGAAGAATTCAAAAGGACTCATTTGTGTTTATGACCCTCCCTGTCAGTCTGTACTTTCTGAATGTGTAGATTTATGAGATTTAGATAATTCGTTCCCAGTCCTACTGAAGTAAGTAGTCCAGCACAGTTGGTGCATTTGATTGTTGTGCAGAGGAATATAGCTGATAAATTACTTCCTTTCATTTGTCTTTTGACTAGAAAATGTGTTTTTTTTCTAGCAATTTTACTAATAATCCATAATATTTTTCTTTCCAGTTTCATGGCAGGTGTAGTAGAGCTGGTTCTAATCCAGGGATGTGCAAACATCTGGTAGTTTGACCCAGAGGCTAGATCTGTACCATAGCCACTGGCCACATGGGCTATTAAGCACTTGATATGTGGCTAGTCCAAACTGAGATGTGATGAAAGAACATACTAGTTTTGGAGACAGTATGAAAAGAGGAATGTAAGCTATCTCTTTAATAACTTTATATTGATTTATATGTTAAAATTATATTTTGGGTATATTGGGATAAATAAAATGTTATTAAAATTAATTCCATCTGTTTTGTCTTCTCACTTTTAAGATGTGGCTACAAGAAAACTTAAAATTACATATGTGGCTCACATTTGTGGCTTGCTTTATATTTCTATTGAACAGTGTTAAGACCAAGAGCTTAGAAAGTTCGAGTCTTGGCACTGCCATTTCCTGCCTCATGACCTTGGATAAATTAATAAAACTTGTTAAGTTTCAGTTTCCAATCCTCAGTTAGATTGGGATAATAATATGTACCTCAAAGGTTATTGGGAGTATTAACTGAAATATATCCTGCAATATCAGGCTCTTAATATGTAATTGATAAATGTTAGTTCTTTACCTCAGGCATTTTATTTATCACCAGTAAATTTAGCCACTTTGTCTATAAATAATTGTTTGAAATCAGGATAACATAGCCTGTGGTACTTTTTATCCAAAATGTTAAAGTGCTTGACAAATGTGTAGTCACACAAGTTCTGAAAAGGGAAGACACCATTTTGGCTGGATGGAGAGTGAGTTTGTGGCTGAGCTTTGTGCCCACTGGCATCTGCCATATTATTCAGGCTGGCCTCTGTGATTGTGAGACACACTTGGAGCTACTGGTTAATGTTCTGTTAAGCTGAAGTGTCTGAGGTTCCATTTAAACGCCCAAATAAGTTTCTGATCTTGCTGAAAGGGCACACCTTCAGCTTCAAGTGCTGATGAGTATTTTTGCAGATATTTTAAAGCACACAATTAAGAAATAGGGCTAATCTCTTTAGAACCTCTTCTTCTCTTCCTCCTCCTCATTCATTTTCAGCCTTTGAGGAGTAAAAGTATATACAGTATGGAGTTAGTTTGTCTTTTCAAGCATGAAGAGACTATAATCTGTGGTTATTGGTTATCTTGGGGATGTCACTTTGTCAAAAATCAAACTCCTGCCAGACATCTGTAAAAATGTACACTTCTGTGCTACCTGCCTGCCTTCTCTGCTTGCAAGTTCTTTGACTCCCAGATGATTAAACCATGAAATGTGAGTTTTTGGTGATCCCAAAGGTGGCTTTTTGCCCACAAAAGGCAATTTGAGGGATTTACTGATTTAAAAAATAATATTAAATTCTAAAATTGCATTTGGAAACCTAGGTTTTCCTTTAATTTTTAAACTTACCTTACAAATCTTATTACTCTATATATGTCAAGAAATTTTAACAGTCACTATTAAGATGGCCATTGAGTAATGTTTTAATTTATGAACTTAATTACACTCTATATTTAACTTATTTTAAAAATAAAATATTTTGATATTTAAGGTACTTCAGTTGTCTGACTTAAGATTTTTCTGAGGATTTAAATAACGTTTATAATGTTTGTAAATCTGTCAAACATAAATATGCTTATTCTTATATTTAAATATTCTAAGAGTGTACATAATTATAGTAAGATTTATATTAAAAATCACAAGTCTTAATTACTCAATGAACAATTTCAAGCTGGAATTAGAAGGCTGACTTATTCCTATTTTAAACCAAAATTACTTAAACACTGCAAGTATGCTCATATTTCTTCTAACCCTCTTGGGAGAATGACCTTGGAATTTGCAACGAGATCGACAAATAAATGAGATATATCCAGAATTATTTTAATATGTATTTAACTTATATGGTCTTAAGATACACACACACACACACACACACACACACACACACACACACACACATATATATACACACACACACACAATATACATATTGTATATTGTATATATATGTGTGTGTGTATATGTGTATATGTGTATATGTATGTGTGTGTGTGTGTGTGTGTGTGTATGAGTCCTTCAAGATTCTTTAACTGGAAAATATCTATATATTACAAGACTATTTCATGGACATTAAAAGGAAAATTAAAGAATGCTATGAAAACCTCTGTGCCCACAAATTTGATACCTCATAGGAAATAAAACAGTTCTTTGAAAGACACAAACTATTCAAACTCATAAAAGAAGAAACACAATCTAAATAGTCCTATATCTATTAAAGAAATTGAATTGGGAACTAATAACTTTCCAAAAAAGAAAGCACCAGGCCTAATGAAGTCTACTAAATATTTAAAGAAATGATTCTTCCATGAGCTGTGTTTTCATCTTCATTTTACATGTACAACTGGTATCCTTCAAGGTCATTAGTTGACACTTCTTACCTGAGTGCTATAATTGGTGAAGTAGCTTCCTTGATATTTTGCTGAATCTACAAATAATTTTTTGTTGAACAGGACATAATTTCTTTTAACAGTTTTATTTAGGTATAATTAACATATAATAAACTGCAAATTTGTATAGTGTGAAATTTGTTAAGTTTTGACATGTGTATATACCAGCTAAAACTATCACCACAATCAAGGTAATAAATACACTACCCTCAAAAGGTTTTTGGGGCCCTTTTGTAACCTCTCTTTCATTCCCTTCATTTCCTTGGTAAGCATCAATCTTTCATATGTTACTACATATTGATTTGCAGTTTAGAATTTTATATAAATTGAAACACACACTAAGTATTATTATATACTATTTATTTCCCTCTATTTATTTATTTTAATTAGTTTCAAATATACAGTACATTGGTTAGACATCTATATAGTTCATAGAATGATGCCTCAATTGCTCCCTCCCTCCCCGACCCTCCACCTAGCCAACGTATTGATGCTAACTACATTCTCTATGCCATGCTCTTGATCCTCATGACCATCCATCAGCTAGTAATTTGTACTTTAATCCTTCATCCCATACCCCTAGCCCCCTTAACCCCTCTCCCCTCTGTCTGTCACCAAATTATCCACTATATTTGTGAGTCTCTTTTTGATTAGTTTGTTTTTATTACTTAGATTTTGCATATAAGTGAAATCATATGGTATTTATTTTTCTCTGTCTGACTTAAATACCTTCTAGGTCCATCAAGGCAGTATCTTTTCCCATCACCTTCCTTTTCATATGTAGGGGTCTTGTTTTCCTCTCCTTTCAGCCACTTTATCTTTTGATTGGAGCACTTAATTATTTTCCATTTAAGGTACTTATTGATAGGAATGTAGTTGTTACCATTCTTTATTCCTATTTTTGATCATTTTTTTTCTTCTTAAAGAAGTCCCTCCAACATGTCCTGTAATACTGGCTTGGTGGTGATAAATTCCTTTAGCTTATTTTTGTCTGAGAAGCTCTTTATCTGTTCTTCAACTCTAAATGATAGCTTGCTGGATAAAGTGTTCTTGGTTGTAGATCCTGGGTCTTCAACACATTGAATATTTTGTGCCAAGCCATTCTGTTCTGCATTGTTTCTTTTGAGAAATCAGCTGCCAGTCTTATGGGTACTCCCTTGTAGGTAACTATTTTTCTCTTGCTGCTTTTAAGATTCTTTCTTTGTGTTTAATCTTAGGCATTTTAATTATGGTGTATCTTGGTGTGAGCCTCTTTGGATCACTGAATTTTGGGATTCTCTGAGCTTCTTGGGTTTTTATGTTCATTTCCTTCAACAGGTTAGGGAAGTTTTCCATCATTATTTCTTCAAACAGCTGTTTAACATCTTGATTTTCTTCAGTTACACCAATCAGATGGGTATTTGAACCCTTAATAGTGTCCCATATGCTCTTAAAATTATTTTTTTAGTCTTGATATCTTATCTCTTGCCATTCTGTTGAGTGTCCTTGGCTTTCTCATTCTCTAGATAAGGCATTTGATTCTTTTCTTTATTCACTTTGTTTATTACATTTAATATACTTATCTCAGGTAAGGTGTTCTTCATTTCAGACTGGTTCCCTTTTATAATTTCCATTTCCATTTTTATGTTTTTTTTTTATCTATTTGTTGAAGTTCTCACTGAATTTATCTACATTTCCCAAAAGTTCATATAACCAGTGTTTTGAACTCTGCACCTATTAGATTACTTGACTCCATTATATCTGGATCTCTGTTCTGTTCTCTCATATGGCTTCTGCTTCTTTGTCTTTTTCATTTTGGCTGCCTTTCTGTGTCTGTTTCTATGTACAAAGCAAAACTCCTAAGTCTCCCCGTCTTCTTAGTGTGGATTTGTGAAGTAGGTATCCAGTGGTACAGTCCTGAAAGGGGTTCAGCTGCAGGCCAAATTTAGCTCCAGCCTGTGCCCCTCTGGAGCTACCTGTTAAGATTCAGCATGCATCCACAGATGCTGTGCTTATTATAGTTGCCTCAAAAGGCCACACCAGAAACCGAGGCCAGCTGCTTCCAGAATGAGTCTCAGCAAGGAGCACCTGACTCACTGAGGATATACCTGGATATGGCTTGGGTGGGGCCACAAGGTGTGGTAGGCGGGGTTTCAGGATAACCCCTGGGCAGAGCGACCTCTGTTATCTAGTTTGACGACATCAGGGCTATGGTAGCATTTGTGTCCGGTGCACTGGTAGGGAGGAGGGCTCAATTGAGAATGATGGATACTGTGGGCACTTCTGTACAGAGTGAATCTCGTCTTGGTCCTCACTTAGATAATGTCTCTCTGTAAGTCTTTGGTGTTCCCTGCTCTCAGCCTAATTGGCACTGGTTCTCAGAGAAAGCGGGTACATTACCATGAAAATCCGCTCACAGATACAGCCCCTTTAAGAGGTGTTTGCCTTGCCACTGCTTTTGTCCCACTCAGCCACTGTAGATCTGGCAGACCCACATCCTCGCCCTGTCCTACCTTCTGCCATTGCAGGGTGTTTTCTTGGACTTCTCCCTAGTTGTATGGCTTGTTCCTCTAACTCTCAGGCAGTTTTTCCTTGCTGCTGCTTCTTGTTTCCATCAAAACTTTGATTTGGTCGCCGGAGGGATGAACAGAAACTTTATCATCTATGCCATTTATTTCCCTCCTCGATTATATACTATCTTTAATCTGCTTTGTTTCACTTCGGATAATTATTTTTGTGATTCATTGATGTAATTGATTTATAAATAGTTTATTCTTTTTTATTGCTAAGTAGTATCTCATTTATAGTTACATGACAAATTGTTTATTCATTCACTTGTTGATGGACATTTGGGTTGTTTCTAGTTTTTGGCTATTACAAAAAAAGTAGCTTTGAAAATCTGTGTATAAGCCCATGTGGGGACATATACTTTTTTCTCCTTGGGCATATACCTATGAGTGGAATTGCTGGATCATATGGTAGGTATAGGTTTAACTTTTCAAAAAATCCCAAAATGTTTTCTAAAATGATTGTACCATTTTACATTCACATCAACAGTATAGGAGAGTTCCAGTTGCTCCACTTCCTTGCTAACTCTGAGTATAGTCAGTCTTTTAAATTTAGCCATTCTAAGGAATATGATGTGGTGCCTCATTGTGATTTTAATTTGCATTTCACCAAAGACTAGGATGCTGAAAATCTTTACATGTGCTTATTTGCCACTTATATATCTTCTCTGGTGAAGTGTCAGTTCAAATCTTTTGCCCATTTATTAAACAGGATTTTTTCCCTTTTTATTATTGAGTTCTTTAAATAATTTTGATCATATAGGTGATTTAAAAATATTTTCTCCAAGTTTGTGCTTTGTCTTTCTATTCCTGTAATAGTCTTTTGAAGGACAGAAGTTTTTAATTTTGATAAGCTTTAATTTACCAATTTTTTTTATTTTATAGATTGTGCACTTAGTGTTACATCTAAGAAATTGTTGCCTGACCTAATGTCACAAAACTTTTCTCCAGTGTTTTCTAATAGAAGTTTTATAGTTTTAGGTTTTAATTTTAAGTCTATATTTCAGTTTGAGTTAATTTTTGTATATGATGCAAAGTATGGATTGAAGTTTATGTTATTGAATATGGATATCCAATCATACTTGCATCATTTTTGAAAAGTCTATCACTACTCCACTGACTCGCCTTTGTAGGTTTGTTAAAAATCAATTATATATATATATATATATATATATATATATATATATATATATATATATATATATATATATATATATATTTCTGGACTGTATTATTTTCCAGTGGTTTAAATGTCTGTCTTTATGCCAACACCACATTGTATTGGTAACTTTGGCTTTACAATAAGTCTTCAAATCAAGGTATGTTAAGTTCTCCCACATTCTTTTTCAGAGCTGCTTTAGTAATTCCAAATCCTTTGTATTTTTTAATACAAATTTTAGAATTAGATCCTCAATTTCTTTGGAAAAGTTTCCTTCCAACTGTTACAAAAAAATTGGGTTTTGATTGGAATTACATTGTATCTGTAAGTCAGGGAGGGGGGAACTGACATTTTCACAAAATTTCATCTTCTGCAGTTGCTCACAAATCTATTTACTTAGACACAATGATGGAATACTATTGCCAGACTCTGTGTCATGCAACTTGCGCTCTTCCCTGGGGGTGACATGTGGTGTTTGATGTTCAAAATAAGATGTCAGTGCCAATTCATATAATAAATTCAACATCAGTAAAGTTAATATTTTCTCTTTTAAAAATTTGAAATAAGTTGAAAATTCGCTTTCTAATATTTTCTTTTTATACTTCAATGGATCAATATTGGGAATGATGTTCCCTGCTTAGGAGGACACTAGTAGAATGCCTTTCTATCTCTAAGGTGCTAAAAAAGAATGAAACATATTGCACCCTGCTCATCACAAGATCAAATTATATTGTGTTCTATAATTACTGCAGTTGGTCTTCAAGGTGGCAGCCACTGTGCTAACCTTTTACCCTATGTGATGTGAGGAAGAGATAATAGATAGCAGTTGGCAGTATAGCTTATATAGCATTAGAAACAAGACATAGCAATTACATCTTAGCCATATTGCTCTAATTGCTATTTCTTGATGAAAGCTGTGGGAAGAAATGGCAATGCATATAAATAGGAGAGATTTAGTCATAATTTATGCTTCTTTAGAAAATGCCAGCCACACCAAAAAAAAAAAAAACTTTCAAAGTGTCCAAACCACCTATGACTAATCACAGGGTGACTTGTATTACCTTTGTGAAGTAATAATCGAGTGCATTAACGGCGTTCCTCTAGATTTTGAGCATTTTAAAGCAATGTGACACCACGCTTCAGGTTTTCCTAGTGCAGGTGTCCACAGTATTTCTAAATTGATAGTATTTTGGAGACTTCACATTTAATTATATTGACATGGCGTACACTAAGCAGAATTAGCAAGTGGGGTCTTGGGTTGCCAGGCAATCTTAAATCATCTCTAGCTGGATCCACTTCCAGTTTGCCACAGAAGCTGTTCCAAACTTTTACATTCATTAATGCTCAATAAATTTTGACTGTAGTATCTGTAGCAAGCACTGTACCTCCACCTTCTATCCATGTTTTATACATTCTTAGCAGACAGATAAAAGCTTTAACTTTTCAGTTAAACTTCTTCTTTACTTCCAGCTATGTTCATTTACTCACAACTTTACCTCTGTTCTTCTTGCTCTCAGGAATAGGCATTTATCCTTGCCCTCTACTCTCATTTCTGCTGATCTTCCTGTGTTACTTAGAACTTTGTTCAGATATCCTGCTTCTCTTATATCTTCAATTATTCCAACTGGACCCATCTTTCCAGAATTCAATTCTGATAATATCTCCTTGCCTGTCTCCCTGCCCAACCCCCAAACTTGGAAACACTTCAGTAGCCACTATTACTTTTAGGACATCCTAAGAAAAACTTTTCAATGTACTCGCCAAAGCCCTATGCAGTCTGGCTTCTGCTTACCTCTCCAGGCTTTCACTTACTCTTCTTGTTATAATTATTTTAAATTTAGTTTTTGTGATTATTTGATTTTTGTGATTATTGGTTTTCTCCATCATTAAGCTATAAACTCCATAAAGTCAGGGGCCTGTCTTTTTATACTCACTCATATACCAGAGACTGGCCCAGAATCTGGTACTTCAGAGATGCTCAGAAAATAATTGTTGAATAAAGAGAAGTTGTAGTTCCTATCAGAGGTCATATGTGACCTTCAGATTGTCTTGTTGAAGACCCCCCTTTCTTTTATCTTATCCTATTTGAATTCTACCATGTTTGACACTGTTAACCAAACTGTCCTTGAGATTCTTTTTTCCCTTCGTTGTGGTTTAAATCACCATCATCTCTTATTACTCTGTTCCTTCATTGTCTCTTTTACTATTTTTCTTTTTATTTACAATTTCATTGTAGATAATAAGTATTTGTTAAATGAATGAATGAAATGTTAGTTTTCCTTCGAATTCTGTCATTGTTTTTTTTTCTCTTTTCCTCCTCCCCTCTTTTCCTTGGTGATTTTATCCAACTCCATGGCTTCACTATCATTCATATGCTGGTATGGACCTGTATTTCCAACTCATTATTTTTATTAAGTTGTCCTATATCTTAAACTCAACCCAATTCAAACAAAAATGATTCTCTTCTCTAACTGGTCTTCTCCTGTATCCTCAGTAAAGTTCCCCCACTTCCCAGTTAGGTGGGCATAAGCCCAAGACTTAAGATCATTACCAAATTATGTTGATGCAAGTCTCTCTCCCCTATAACTGATTTATATGTTCCAAACCACTATTGCCTAGTTTTGTAGTTCTTATACTTCTTTTAAGAGAATTCTTTAAAAAGATGAACTCTTACATAGAGAATGATTAAGTAAGGCAGATGAAAGGAAGCTGTTCTAGTCAAAGTGAGGGAAGGGATCTAAGAGCACACCCCTTGCCCAATGAGGTGGTACCAGAGACACTGTGGTTTGAGAACTGCCAGCGTATGTGATTGCAACAGCCTTTTAAAAAATGCTTTAATTTTTTTCATATGTAAAATACAAAAAATACTTCCCCAAGAAAGTTATTGTGAAAATTAACTTAAAAATAAGGCCTTTGGCATACACACTGAGCAAATGATAGCTGTAATCATTACTATTATTTATAATTTTTCTTCAAACTAACTTCTTAATAAGACCTTCCTATTTTTCTTAGACATATCTAATTAATCACTCAGTCTGAACATTTCTTCATATTTTCTCATTTTTCATTTGCATTCTCATTTTTTTAGTCCAGACTCTTATGGCCTCATTGCCTTGTGACCAAACCATCTCCTAACTGGCCCTCATTCTTCCTATCAGTTCCCTCACAGCTCATCTTCACATTTTATTTCCAGGTCACATATACTTCTTGGTTCTACACTGACTGCAGGGCAAAGTTGAAACACCTTAGCTTGGTGATTTTCATGTTCTGTGACTGATCCTTACAATCATCTCAACATTTTCTTCTTTTAACTCTCTCACATAGACCCCCTGCTGAAGGCAAGCTGCATTCTTCACTGTTCTAGAACATGCCAGACATATTTCTGCTGCCATTTCATGTTTTTTCTTTATTTACAGTGGGAGAAGCACACTGCTTCTCTAAGTCCTAGGCATCACTTAAGGCCTACTATACAGTCCAGTCTGCCTCACCAGTTCATAAAGACTCTAGTGGGTCCACTTTTGCCTGTTTGGAGCTTTCTTAATGCACCATGAACCCCAAGCAGTCACGGTCCAATTTATTAATTGGTTAATTCATTTATTTAATAAGTATTTATGAAACATATATTATGGACCAGGCACTGTAGTAAGTGCTGGGAACATAATGGTGATCAAGATAAATACAGCCTTTGCCCTCAAGGAGGTTATATCTAACCAGGGATGGCAGAGGAAAAAAAGCAATTATAGCAGAGTAAAGTAAGCACTCTCATGGGGTATGCTTGGAGCTGTGGGCGTATGTAGGAGAAGATCTAATATAGTGCAGAGGGTGTACCCAGGATAGTTTCCTACAGGAGGAGGAGACTGTAGGTTGAGACCTGAAGAATGAGTGAAGTTAAGTGATGAAGAGAAGGAAAGATGTTCCAGGCAGAGGAATCATAGCTTTTGGCTGTCTCAGAGCAGGTAAATTACTGGGAGGTGGAGAAGCAGGAAGGGTTCTTGGCAGGATTCATCTTTGGCTTAAGAAGAACCAGGAAAACTTTGGAGAGTCTGATTCAGGATGGAGTGCTTTCTCCATCCCTTCCTTGACCCTCTGGTCTTCCCTGCTCCCCTTTTCCCCCAAGATGCACACACACCTCTTTTAGTTCTGGTACTCTTTGTGATTAATTCCTCACTTCTAAGCTTGAAGCCAATAATTTGATCTGAAGCAGATGACTTTCAGCTAACCACTGGGACCTGCCCCTTCCCCACCTCCATGTGACAATCCAAAATGATTCAGAGCTACATACACAAACCTTGTAACCCCATAAGTCTTGCCTAGAGGCCTCATAACTATTTTTAAAAAATCTTCCTCAAACAGAGGAATTCTGTGGGTTTGTTTGATCTTTTATGCTGCTGTTTTCAGGATGTAACTTCTCTCTTTTCCTCTCAAGACTGAGCTCTAGGCAGTTATCCAAGAGAGGAGAAGTCTAGAGTCCTTGGCTGGTCCCAGGGCACATATCAAGGCAGAGATGAAAATATAGGCAAATGGTCTGGGATGTCTTTATGAACACCACTCAAATGACTTGGCTGAAATTGTTCTCTTACATCAGAACTCAATGGTTTTAACAACATAGTTTGATAAAAACATTTTCTTTAGCAGTCATGTTACAGTCATTAAGATGTAACCTTGGGAACTCTATACATGATTTAATTCCTCTTTGAACTAATTTCTCCTAGTTTTACTGTTTTTTTTCCAGATACATAAGGAGTTTTTAAAATGACAGTCATATGGATTTTCTGCTTAACAGAATTCTCTACTAATTTTTGAGTATTCTTACTTAGAAGTTAGTATTAGACACAAAGCAAAATAAAAATTAATTTGAGACTGAGTCACTTTACAGTTTTAAAATAGAGATGGTGATACATATAGGTCTGCAAGTTCTTATCTGAAACATTTAGGGCCGGATATATTTAAGAATTCAAAATTTGCAGATATTAGATAATATGGTGGCTGTATTATGTAGTATTTCAGGCAGGGTCTGGGGCAGCACCCTCTAATCAAGCATAATTTTCTGATATAGAACATCTTAATATTCACTTACATTGAATATCTTCATGCTAGTTTCTAAATGAGTTTTTGGGGCCAAACTTAGGAAAAAACTTTTGGTTTTCAGAACATTTTGGATTTTAAAATTGCTAATAAGGAATTATATATTTGGTCTCATCTTTCTTCACTGAAAGAGTTGTATCAAATATGGTGGTAATCAGAAAAATGTTATTTCAACGTAAAATATTACTCAACAGCTTTGAAATACATTTATACATTTTTTTTCTTTTTGGCATATATATGCTTATAAAACCCTTTTTGATTGTAAAGTAATTTATCTAGACATTCCATATACTATAATCTTAACTCATTATCTTACTATCAATTGCTCTTTGCTGAGCTAGTTGACTCATATATTTCCAATATATCTATTTCTTTTACTACAAATTGCAGGGTTTCTCTCTCTGGATGACCTACTGAACACCTGTTTATAAAGTTAGTTGTTTGGTTGACTGTGTCAGTCACATGGGCATCTCAAATTTATTTGTCTAGAAACCCTGCCACTTGGGGATTTGGAAAGAATAAAGTGCTTAGAATACTCAGACTCTCTGAAACATCTGCCTTCCAGCCATGATGATGATGACACACGATTCATTTAACCTGTCTGAGCCTTAATTTCTTAACTTCAAAATGGGAGTAATAATAAATGCTGTTGCTACTTCTCAGGCACAGTGTGAAGTGAAATAAGATGTTGGTGTAAGCAAGAAGATCCTTTGCAATTCACATTCAAGAAAGGGAACTATCTAAATTCAAGGTCTATATGCACTTAAGGGAGTATCTATTGATAAATGTCAGGTTATATGACTCTATTCTTGCTCAGATCTGAATATGGACCACTTATTGAGTGTCTGCTATATCAGAAACTGCAGGAAACATCCTCGTGTGATCTTAACAATGCCTTTTTGAGGTGGCTGCTGTTATTCTTCATTGGAGAGATGCCAGAGACTTGGCCAAGGTCACACCACTATCTAATGCCTGAGACAGATTGAAAATCAGATTTGTGTGATGGTTGAGTCAGCACCCCTTCTGGTTGCAAAGACTATTTGCAAAAATGAATGTTTTGAGGTTGTTGTTTTGTGTTTTGCAAATTTAGAACAAGATAGGATTCACAAAAATTTAGATAATTCACTTCTCTTGGTGTAAATTCCAGATGGTATCAATAAATAACTCACATTGGAAGCTCAGGGGAAATTAGTCATTATTTGATGCTTTGGGAAATCTTCATTTATTTCTCTTTGTGGTAGAATTTATTCTCATCATGCAATCCTTATAAACAAACAAAAATGATTTACTAGTTTAAAAAATGTTTACCAATCCATTCTTCCCTCAGAAGTCTCAGAGACAGTAAAACAACATCATTTTTCTTTACTATCCTCTTGGCCTAATTCTTTGCTGGCCCTGAATGAATTGTTGAATCAAGAAATCTAGGTGAGCCTCCCAAAGCATTCTTCTTTCTTATTTCCAATAAATGGCCCAAATCGCAATGCTGTTTAGCCATCAATGACTATGTACACTGAGACCCTGGGTGTACTCACTCAGAGATGAGGAAGCCTACAAAAGAGAATGGGGTGGGGGTTGAAGACTGCCACATAAGTACTGTGGAATCTTTTTATTTCAGTCTCTGATGATCTTTCTCTTTCTCCTCTAAGAAGATCAGAGCAGATCTTGCTGGCTGTGAGAAACACAGCTCAAGCGTTGTTAGAAGGCCCGTAGCCCACAAAGACTTTCCCTGAGCCATCAGTTTGCTAACTGGGGTTTCATTCTAGCCTCTTTATGAAGTCAGACATCTCCCAGTTACATCCAACCAAGTGTTAATTAATGTCTAAGTGTCAGTGGCTCTAATTAAAATATCTAGGAGAAATTAGTCTTAGTGAAAAAGGCTTTAAGTGAGAATAAATTTGAAGAAAAGAGAAGAAAAGTTGAATTCTACCTTTTATAATTTCCTTCTATGTGGTAGCTATGGGAGACAGAGAAGTAGGATGTGAGGTAACTAAGAGCTTTACTGGCAAATGTTGCATTCTCTTAGAGGCCTCCATGACCTTTAATTTTCTTGATTTTTTTCTCTTTTCATAATTGACTAAAAACATTTATTGAGCAAATCATATGTGTCCAGGCATACTGTGTCTCAGATCATACTTTAGTGATCAAACATGTAGGTAGCCCTTGTTCTCCTGTAATTCTTAGTCTAGTGCGGGAGGTGATGTTAATCAAATAACTACACAAAACACTAAAATTACAACTAATGATGGGGCTTATGGTGCTGTTAGAGAAGACTTTCTTTTAGTGTGGATTCATTAGTGATGGGGTTTTGATACCCATTTCTTGTGAACATCAGGAGCCTTAGTTACTTTTATGAAGTATTAAAAGGAATATCCTAGTAAGAAAAAGATTAATCCTGTAGTTTGTAAATGGATTGCTGGATTGCACTAATTTTTAAACACATCATATAAACTATATACATTTATGTGTGTTTTATGTGTGTATATGTAAATATATATACACACAAATTTTGTATATATATAATATTATTATTATTTTTTAACTAACATCTTTCCTTGATTATAAAAGCAATGTAAAGTTATCATAGAGAATTTGGAAAATTATGAAAAGTACAGAATATATTAAAATTCTCCAGAAATAATTCACGTTAACATTTTGATATATATCTTTCTAATCTGTTTTCTAGACATAACATAATTTAAAAATATAATTTGGGTCATAGTGTAAAAACAATTTTCACTTTGTTTTTAAGTTTTTCTTTGAATTATAGCATATCTCATATCAAGTAAAGTTGCAAAAGAAAATTTATTTACTGCATTATAGTCTATATTTATACCATAGTTTATTTAATTATTCCTTTATTACACACTAATGATATATCCCATTTTGCTACCATAAGTAATATTGTGAAATATGTTTCTATAATATATGACAATTTTTTAGGTTAAATTTTGAGAAGGAAAAAGAAGTCAAAAGGATAAAATTTTAAGATGTGATATTTCCTGTAAAATTGCTTTCCAGATAGATAATATAAATCTAGCTCCCATCAGCAAAGTATGAAAGCAGTTATCTTACTGATTGCTCTTGTCATCACTGAATATGATCATTGTTAATTAAATGATTAGAAAGTATTTTCTTTTAATTTGGTATTTTGGTCTATGAATGGAATAAAAATTGTTTTGTTTTTATTAGCTTGTACTTCTTTCATAAATCTCAGTTTATGTTCTTTGCTGATTTATTGTGATTTTTAGTGCTTTTCTTATTGTTTCCTAGGAGCTTTTTATTTATTAGGGATACTGATCTCTTCTATCCTTTCCAATTCTTTTTGTTTAATAGAAATTTCTAGTTTTTATGTAGTCAGATATACTTGTTTTCTTTATTTCTATTGCTTTTACATTTTATCTATGTGTTTTAAATCTAGATGAATTTTTATAGTAGTGCTTATAAGATATGCCAGCAAACTGTTGCAGTGCTTAATATGGCATTTCTGAATATGATGTTTACATTACATGTTTGCATAATAGTTTGACCTAAACAGACATTGGTCATTGGGGCAAGTGTTCTTTAAGCCAAGTTTTGAAAGAGGAGGAAAAATCACCCCCCAAAGGCAAGAAGGATCTTCCAGATAAAGGCATCAGCACATGTAAGAGCACCAATGTGAGAAGCAAAAATCATGATGTGCAAGGAAAGCCTACAGCAGAGCTCAGCATGCATGTTGGGGAGGGTGGAGAGTTAGGCATAGTTAGGTCATACAGGGCCTTTGAGGCCATGCTGAGAAATTTAAATGTACAATATAAAATATGAGAAATCTCAAGGTTTTAAGCAAGAGCAGGACACTGATCAAAATGACATTTGGAGATTTAGGTAAATTATTCTAATTTACTCTAACAGCAGGGAAAAGGATAGGAGAAGATGAAATTTAAGTCTGGGCAATCCATTAGGAAAGAAAATATTATTTTTTGTCAGCAATAGTTAAGAAATGGGGGAGGTAAAATTACATGGGCTAGAAAGAAACAGACTCGAGAAATATTTAGATGGTAGAATTTACACACCCCACTTCTTGGCTTTTATTGATCTTAAATACGGACAAAGAAGGCAGCACAGCATAGAGGGGAAAAGGCCTGGACTGGGAATCTGAGCCTGGCTCTGCTCCCAGCCTATGATCTTCACTAATCACTTCTTTTATTTTTTAAAATTTACTTTGACTTTATTTATTTTTTTTCACTAGTTACTTCTTTTAGTGCTTCTACTTCATTATAAATACTTTCTGGACTAGATGACATCCAAAGTCTTTCACACTTTTAAAAATTCTCTCTCTTCATGGTTTTATGTACCAGCTCAGTGCTTTGAAACTTCAAAGTGGCCTGAAAAATCATGTGAAAATTGGAACTTACTTTTCTAGGATTTTTATTTCCTGTTTTTATAAAATTTGAGTTAGAGAGGGATGTAGAAAAATTGTCAGGATGAGCCTCTGCTGCTGCTTAGCAAGCTGCATGGGGGCGGTTTCTGATACCCAGAGGTGTGGCCACTTGTTTAAGGGAATTGACAGCAGGAGCACAAAACATGCACAGGCCTCATGCCTCTCCTGTGTGTCTTAGTTGACATCATCACTACATCTTGCTGTCTTGTGACCAGAAACCAAAATGAAGACCTGCTCAGAAATGACAGCCAATACAACTATTGGAAATACAAAAATCTTTGTTCAAATTCATTGGCAATTTAAGTAAACTTTGAAGTTTGGTTTATTCATTTTGAAAATACTTGCCTAGCTCTGCAGCTAACTAGTTTTGCTTACCATCTTTTTAATCTTTATTGGGTGCAGAAAAACTGAATGATGTTAAAGAGAAACACCTTGCATTTCTTGAATTTCTTGCTCTTTGGCATTTAGTTTGCTATTTCAGTCATTTTTGTCTTGAGGCATTAGAATTGGGTCTGTATTCTGCTGTCGGCTTCACAGTCTTATCTAAGGAATCTTAACCCTGTCACAGGGAAATTGTACTAAAATGGACTCCTCGTGAAGTACCAGAATTCTACTCCTTAAGCCATTAGCTGTGTCTTGCTTACATAAAACTTATCATGCTACTCTTAGAAAATTTTTGTCTTATCATGAGCTGCACTGCAAATAATGGGGAAAAAATTATATAGAGCATTTTGAGTGTCTCTTAGATTATTTGGAAAATTTCCAGTTTCAAGTACTTGACAGAGGCCTTCTAACCTCTGGGATGACAGCATGGAGGCAAGGTACAGCTTCTCCTGGTCAGCCAAAAATCACTCTACAGATGCTTTCTATTATTTTTGTCATGAAATCTCTGAGTGTAGTCACCAAGCCCATGGGAAATGAAGTCACTTTAGGAAAAAAGCCTAGCAGAGAGAATTTATTTCTCAAGTGGAAAACTTTTAAAAGCTTTTTATTTATCTGTCTATAATCTTAAGAAGGAGTTTTAAATGAAATGTTTTCATTGAAAATTTATTTGTTTCTTTAGAAAGCAATTTTAGGGAAGGCTTGGGTTAATATCTAATTCTTTATATACTTAAAATTCTTCTAGATAAATTTGAGTATATAAAGAATTAGACATTAAAGACAAAATTTACATCAGTTATTGCAAAATGCTAAAGGCTTAAAAATGAAATTTTCTTAGTCCTTTTACTTTTTGTTACTAAAATTTTTGCACATGGTAATCATCTTTATATATTATGAAGTCAATGTCTCCACATTTGCATCATGATCTAAAAGAGAAACAAGGAATGGTTAAAGCAAAGTCATGTACTTCCATTTTGTTCATTCTGTCTTTCAACCCGAATGTCTTTTCCTCTCAATTTCTGCCTGTACAAGTTGTATTTGTCTTTAAAATTCAGATTCAGCATTGCCCTACTCTACTTCCTGGTAAAGATTTCTAAAAATTAAAAGGCCTGTAAACACTTAGGAAAAGAAGCAGTGATTACTAGTAACCTGCATATTTTTGATAAAGTCATTCTGTACTAACCTCATCTCTTTTTTTGGCATTATTACTTGTCTGATAAATAAAGAAAATGCAACAGATGTGCTATCTTTGGATTTCAGTATGTTTTTGATAAGGACTTTCTTGATAGCCTTGTGGTCCATGTGATAGGTGGATTAGTAACTGGTTAAAAGGCTGAATCCAAAAATTACTGATTAATGGCTTTTGGCCTATGAAATTACTTCCTGCTGCCAGGCTTTGTCCTTGGCCCTATCTTAGAGAAAGCATTTTATTAATGATGAATCAGTCCTGATGGATTTTAGGCCATACTGTAGTAATGAACAACCCCCAAAATTAATGGCTTAAAATAATAATTTGATTTCTCTCTCATACTACTAGTGCATCTAAGGTGATGGGGTTTGGGGGGGGGCGGTCTTGATCTGTGCCACTTTCATATTCATTATGTGGAACATTGCTGGCTGCTGAAACAGTGGGAAAAGAGACTGTCGAGAAGCCCATGTGGCTGAATGGCCACATCTAATTTCATATGAGTGAGCGTGCAAAGCCAGCCATGTGCCTGAAAGGAGAGAACTGTCATATTTGTGAATGGCCTAATGGCCACCACACCTGATTGGACAAACAAAGACATAAAATGTCAGTGGAAGAGATGAAATTAGGGGTGTAACAAATGGAATTTCCAGTGAAGACCTCATAATAGATTCTGGGCTCTCCACTTATTATTTGTATGACACTGGACAGATCACTTAACACTCCTAAGTGTCAGTTTCCTTATCTATAAAATAAGGCCACCAATAATGTCAACATCCCAGAGTTATTGTGAGGTGTACTGGTGTCCTGTACTGGCTGGTACCGGTATCTCTGAGCTTGGAATCAGTTTTATATATAGACACTCTATTCTTAGATGTGTAAAAGATTGCTATTGTAAAATATTTATTATGAAAGTATAATTTTTTTTAAATTTTACTTTATAAATTTAATAATTTGTTTTGAATTCCATATTGCATTTGCTGGATATATCATTGTTAATCTTAAAAAAATAATGTGTGAAATCTCTTATAGATAACCCCATTCTTATTTACCTAGTCTGAAAGCTTTTTTTTTTTTTTTTTTTTACAAGCATTTGATCTATTTACATTTACTGTAATAACTTTTTAACTAAATTTTTCTTTTGGACATCTTTATTTATTTTCTGTTTTTATATTTCCCTTTTATTCTGATTGTTTCGCATTTTCCTCTTTAAATGTAAACATCCTGGTTTTCATTTTACTAATATATACCTTAAAGAAATAAAACCTAGCCTCATAAAGCCTATCTTCTGTCAAAGCATAACAATTAAGAACAAAATAATCATTTATGACTCCAAGTTTTGAACAGTAAATTCTTTGGGACTTTGAAAGTTTAATGTGTGGTTATAAACTCCACAATTCAATTTTAAAGTTGTCTACATGTATCTCCTTATAAAGTATATTTCTTTTCTATTATGGTTTCCAATCAGATCGACAGTGATTATTTTGTCCTGTGTAGTCATAATTTACCTGTTATTTATGCTTCTTGATATTTCTTTTTGACTACAACTTCTTCCTTCTTGTGTTCTTAATTGCATTTCATTTCTGTGTTTTGGGGACCTTCTGCAGGTACTTTATTTAGAAAAGATCAGGACATTTTCTGAACCCCTGTTTTTAAGGATGTTTTTCTATTGTCTGTACAGGAAGAATGATGGCTTTTATAAATTTTTCGGCCAGGCTTCTTTCTCTCTAAGCTCTGAGGATGCTGCTTCATTGCCTGTGGCATTTAGTGTGTGGTGCCTGATACGAAGTTGGCATGGTTTGCCAAACTTTATTAAAATTAGTGTTGCTGAGGATAAATCTAGTTAACTTCTGATCTTTTGTCAGAGAAGCAAGCACCTACAATACTTTTGGGCTCACTGGACTTTGTGGACCAGGCACTTGTTCTGCTCCTGTGCTGCGGCGATGACCAGCTTTGTGTGGGTTTTCACTGATGAATGTGAACACAGCCAACAGTGCCAGTCTCATGTGAAGCTTTACCTCTCTCACCTTCTGCCCCAGGGGTCCCTGCTGATGCTTAGACATCTTGGGACTTGCTGGGCATTGTGTATCTGCAATACAGAGGTGTGTGGAAGTTAATACCACTGGGAGCAAATCTTTGGCCAATGAGAGTTAGAAGGTAGTAGGTAAAACTTTTTTCCCTTCTCCTCTGGATAGACAGTCCTGAGTTGCAATAGCTCAAAGTGCTTCCTGGAAGATGGTTCTGTGAGGATTTGAGAAGTCAATTGTACTTACTTGATACCAAGATGACCTTATAAATTTGCTATTTTGTAGTCTCTTCCTTTCCTCCCATTTCTGCTTTCCTGGGATTATATACCCTACTCAAATAATAGCACACAAACAAGCCTTAGGTTCTACCCTTAGAGAAACTCAGGATGAAATGTTGGGTTCTTGCTTATACAGTTCTAGAATCCTTTCTTTGTGGAATTAAAAAAATTCACTAAAACATGCTATAGATATAAACTTCTTTTCAAAACTATTGCCTGGACCATTGTGATAAGTTTCTATGTTCAGACTTGGATTTAAAAAAATAAAATCAAGACAGTTTCTTCTAGTGTGTACTGTTTTATTTTCTATTTCAGAATTTCATATTATATTTTGGTTAAGTCTTTATTCTGTTATTTGCACCTGCTATCTTAGCCTTTCTTCTTTTGTATTCAGGAAGTGTTGTTCAAATTTTCCCTTTATTTCATTAATTAATTTTTATTTACTACTTTTTACCTCAAAAGTAGTGTACTTAGGCTTTACTTTGCATGAAATTATATATATATATATATATATATATATACACACACACACACACACACACATATATATGTATATATATTTCAAATTATATATATTTCAATTTATATTATATATATAAATTATATGTATATTTTAAACCATAGTAAAAATAGATTATATACTCTCATATTTTATTAGTAACATAAAGCATGTTATAATATTTTTTCCTTCTCTTCTTGCAAAATAACTGCTTTAGGAGGCAGTGAATCTCCGAGTTATCTGGCCTTTCCCCTCTTCTCTGTGCTTGTTTAGAATATCTTCGTATGTCCAGATCCTGAATCTCCCTGGCACAGATTCCAGTGGCATCTGGAAGGAAAGGCTCACTGTTATACTTTTAGTTAACAGATAAGAGTTTCCTGGATAAAAGTTTCCTGGACCCACAAGCAAACTGGACCAACTGGGAGCATGTAGAGACAAATGCATAGGTAGAAGGTAGTCACTATAAATGTAGTTTCCTGTGGCAAAGTGGAAATGAAATGGTCTCAGGTTGGTGCAGAATGTAAGACCCACTTGAAGCATTGAAGTGGAACAAACAAGCACAGATGCTGGCCGCCTGCTGTGGATTAAGGCAGATTATTTAATTTTGCATTGGAATCCAGAGTACTGTAATTTCTAAGGTTTTATGATATTACATAGACAAGTTTTTTTCATATTTTCTTTGTTCATGTGGCAATTTTTGTGAGAAGGATTTTAGACCGTTCTCTCTTATTTTTCATCCAGAAGCCCAAAGGCATTACTTTATCCCAGAGAATAGTGCTCCAACTCAAAGGATTTGTGTTTAGGAATTTCAGGCACCAGTTGGCAGACAGGGGAACCTGTGAACTCTCCAATCTGAATTCAGGGTGGATCTAAGAAGCCATTTTAAAACACAACCTTCAGTGAGACCTCTGGGAGAGTTTCTGAGAAATGACTGGGGCAGACCAACTTAATCGCTATAGACGAGCAAAACATTTGCAGAATTGAAGCACTTCAGTGAAACATAAATATACGTTATGTAGCAAACAGATTTGAGATAGGTCTTGTAGAACTGAGGCATTTAAAAAAATCCCAGGATTGTAATAACTAGGCACAAACAGTTTCAGGATCTGCAAGCAGCAGCTGCAACGTTTAAATAAACACCCAGCCATTCTCTGCACGTGCGTGTATGGCAAGGCCTGTCAGCATTGCTTTTCAACCACACCTGCTCTCCCAGATGGTGACTACCACCAGAAGCCTAGGCTCCTCAAGGAAGGACAGTCCACAATTGTTTCACAGAGGTTTACTGATGGGAAAATAACTACCCATCACCTCAGGCCAACACTGAGAACATTCTCGTGCATTTTCTTTACTACACATTAGAAAAGGTCCCACTTTTTTTTCTTTTTCTTTTTCTTTCTCAAAAGACACAGGTTCTGAGAACCTCAAGTCTTTTCCAATAAGCCTGGAACACAAATCTATTAACTGGTACAAAGGTGATTTTACACAGTCTCCATGAAAACTGCAAGGACTAGGTGGGGCCCTGATGACCCAAGGCAGGGCTACTGAACCAGAGCTGGCTCTGAGATTTAAAATGACAGTCACTCCCCATGCTATTTGGGTTAAATCTAAAAGGATAGCTCAGTTGTTTGTGTTCTTTCACTTGCTGAAACTCTCTTCCCTTATGGCTTACCCAGTGTAGCCCCATTTGCTTTACCTTGACTCTCTCTGGGTTTTTTGTTAGTCTCCTCTATGCTTTCCCTTCTTGACTCCTGAAATGTTACTGTCCTTAGAGCCACATCCTTGGCCCTCATCCCTGCCTTCTCTGCATGTCTGGGTCACCAGATTCCTGACTCCAACCCTACACTCATACTACCACCTCCCTTTGGAGCATCTCTTGGGTCTCTATAAGCTCCTCCAACTTCCCTTGTCCTCCCTGTAGTCTCTCTATATCAGTTACTAAGTGCCCCTGTCCCCTCCTGAAATTACCCGTCTTTCCTCCTACCAGCTTTGTCCTCTCTCTCTTTAGTTATTCTCTGTTTTTGGCACATTGCCTCTGCTTTCCCATCTGGAAAGCTATTTATTAAAAAAAAAATTCCTGCTCATAAGCTAAAACCACTGTGGAACTTTACCCCATTTTCCTCCCCCTCTCCTGGAATTAATTGCTGCCTTCACTGAGAAAATACGCATTGCTGAAGACCTGGTGGGCACTGAGGCATAAGGCAGGCATTAGGGACCCTCAGAAATCTGATGTGGAGACAGACTGTAGTGAATTATCATTTGAAGCAGTGCAATAAAGATACACACTTAGTGATACAGGAGCACAAAGGAGGCCGTCACTATCACTCCATTTTTCGAAATCCTAAAAGATGGATTGGGAGTCATAGTGTGTAGCCCTAGGGGACACCTATAGAGCACTCTTAACCCTGCTGCCAGACTCTCTTGAACTTTCTTCCTGTCTGTCTTTCCTAGCCTCCCATCTTGTCTTTCTTCTTTCACATTCATCTATTGACTATCACTCTCCTCAGGAAGTGCCACAGAGTGAAAAGTTTCATTTCTCTTTTTTTCTCTTTCCAAATCTCAATGTGAACTCATGACTTTAATGTCTCTTAACTCTTTCAACATGACATGGTGATGTTGACAAAAGGTACACTTAAACAAAAAACAAATCTTAAACCACATACAGTCATGATGAACCTCCAGGGTCTGCTCCCTTTAACATTCTTCTCATCAGAGATCATACTCTGCATGTTGCCTGTGTATCTCTTTCTTGCTGGCTTTGTTGTTTGGCTCATGCTGTCTGATTATGCTGTACCTCTTTTTTTCTGGTGAAAATGATCCTGTGTGTGTAGCACACATCACTATGTCATGCTTCATAGCTTAACATGTCATATCAACTGTTATTCTAGAGCCAAGGGAGAGATTAGGTCTCATTTGAAGCTAGGGCATTGAGGGGGAAGTACACATCTTGGTATCTGCCTTATCATATGGAATCTGGATGACTTAGCTGATTTTTAGGTTGAACTCATGGATGAAGTTTAGCAATGATCTAGTTTAACATGCTTATTTTACAGATGAGAGAATTGAAGCTTAGAGAGGTAAAGTGATGTGTCCATGTTTCACAGAGAATTAGTGACCAGTTTTATTGATGTACTGTTCAATGGTGCTTTTTTCACTCTACTGTTATCCCTGAAACTCTAGATGCTTGTAGCTATAAACCTTTTAACCTTATTATAATAGTTCTGTAAGGTAAGTTTATTCTAATTTACAGACGAGACAACAAAGGCATATAAAAGATAAATAAATTACACAAGATTACATGCACCCTTCTTAATCTAGACATTCTAACATATGAAATAGGAACAAAATATCAATTTTTGGAATTGTAAGAAATTAGGGAGCTAAAAATTTTGAGATGTACAGACAATCCCTGATTTATAATAGTTCAACTTTATGATGGTGTGTATGTGATATGCATTTGGTAGAAACTGGCAAGGCTAAGCTATGATGTTCAGAGAGTTAGGGCTATTTAATGCATTTTTGACTTATGGTATTTTCAATTTATGATGGGCTTATCAGGACATAACCCCATCATAAGTTGGGGGAACATCTGCATATCATTAGGCATTATTTTATGTGTTTTTTTCCTTCACACTTCCTTTCACCTTGTGATCCTCTTTTATTTAGGCAGCTAGATAAGAGGGAATCAGAGAGTTAAGCCAGAGATCAAAGAATTTAAATTCTTAACTCTTAATTTAAAAAGTCTTGGTCCTTGCGGTGGATATTTACTTTTTTTTATTTGTCAGGAGTTCGGAGGCCTTTCCTATTTTGTGTATACCTCTATCACATGAATCTTGATGGAAAGCAGTCTCCTGCCTCCCAGTGTGGAAATACCTGGGAACTGGATGTTCCATCTTTCTGCTACCTGGTAGCCAGCTTGTGACATGTAAACTGTGCCCCTGCTAAAGATTGTGTATGAAGGTGGTGACCCAGAGCTGCAAGGATAGTTAGTGACTGGTCACAATAGTAGCAAAGACATGTTCAGTGGTGGCAGAGACTTAACTCTCTTGTTTTTTGTTTCTGCTGTCCAGCCTCTTTTGGTTCTTGGCAGATTCTCCAGCTTTCCCAGTGATTCTGTGAACCACCAAGTGTTCATTCAATAAATTCTTTTTTCTGCATAAGTTAGCTAGAATTGTTCAAACCAACGGCCTGAACTAGTACCATTTAACTATTAAGACAGAAATATTTAAAACCGAATCTGTGGAACAAATTTTCTCTGACAGAGAAGTGACAAAGCCTTCTGCGAGAAAGAGTTGGAGAGGTAGGTAGTGGGATTTTGGAGAAGAGACTGTATATCTTGTCCCCTCTACTCCCATATAACAGAACATACAGAGAAGTTTGTGTCAAGAATAGAGAGGATGTGTGTGCTGTTCTTCTCAAACCCCGAGAGGAGGTTGCCTACCTCTGCTTCCCTCAGCTGCCATGAGTAAAGCTGAGCATTAAGATGGCATTCTTAAATGCCAGGCAGAGAGGAGGCCCAAGGCGGCCCATCTGGTTTTCTGTTCCCCTCAGAGCAGTTGAGTTTTCCAATGTCCCATGGAATGCGTAGAAATTGGCTGAGGGAAAGAAGGATGAGATTAAATAGTACCAGTAAATTGGAGAGCCAGTGGAACTAAATGGGTCTTAGGAGTCTATCTAGGGGTCTTTGCTGCAGAAGGTGGTACTGACCTCCTAGTCACAGACAAGGTATCTCCGTAACGCCAGCCTGAAAAGATGGCTACACATGGAAACAAGGTAGGACTAAATAACTTAGGTATCCTGAGGAGAAAGATGACTATCCCAGACCCAAACCATTCCTATCCTCAGTGTTCACACTGAGACATTTTACAAACCTTCTGGAACTCAGATCAATCCATGGGAGAAGGAGGAAATGATGGGAAGGAGAAAATATGGAACTCACTTAACCAAAAACCAAAGTAATAATAATTGAGAAAACTCCAAAGATTTGAGTTTATCTAAAATGGATTAGATTAAGTTTTCTGCCATTGATGAACTGGAGTTCAAGATAGAAAAACAGAGTGGCCTTTGTTGCAAACCTGAAATTTGTGGCCCTTTTAGTGAATCAGGCTTTAGTCAGATATTATTATTAAGAAGGTGTCCAGTGCTTTCCTGGCCAGAAGGATCACACAGCTAAATAGTTTCATCTCTGAGTCACATCTCTGGGGTGAAGGGAACAAGGCAATCCTCAGCTTTCTGGAGTAGATATCTGCTCTGGTGCGTGCAACTTTACATAGCTGGGAGGTAACCACATTGGTAAAAAATTAACTAAAGACACACAAGATTGTCTGAAAAGTGTGATGAAAACCACAGCCAGGAGAACATCAGCATCCCAGATACACAGTGGAGCCACAAGAGGAGAGCACCTGGTGTGCCATGTAAGATTCCATTCCTTCTTTTCTTGACATTTCATACTTAAAGCAGTTTTTAATTTTAAAGACCTTTCCAAGAGTGCAATTACAAACTGGATATTGAGAATGCTTGTTACTCCTTGCCATGGATTTGAAGGACCAATTAACTGATAATCTACATGGATCTGGCAAACTAATATATTTTGGAGATCCTTAGCATCACCTGCAGTTTTTCATCACCTGGAATTTCTATGGTTCTCTGAGATTCAGTTTTCTCCAAAGCATTAGTGATTCAGTGAGGAGATGGCCTATTCAGGGTGTTACATCCAGATAGGACTGATGGTGAAGAAGAGTCGACTTTGGGCCTTTGCTGAACACTCACATACTGAGAACTACCCCAAGAGAAGCTAATGTGGTGAAAAGAAAGAAGTAGCAGGACTAATGATTGTTACTAACTCTTATTGCATGCATACACACACACACACACACACACACACACACGTGCACGCGCCAGTTCTGTTTCAACACAGTTCTGGGTATGTCACTTGAGAATACAGTCTGTCTAGGTTTACACTGATCTAACCCTGGAGTCTGGAAGTCTGTGGTACATGCTGAGTGGGTGGGAATGAGGTAAGACTGGAGTCTGACAGAAGAGGTGAAAGTGTATCATGGGGCTTTGATAAGGCCAATGTTTTTCTGAAGCTAAATCTGATGTTTTGACCTGTGCTGGAGTGGAAACAGGAGTCAGGCACAGTCCAGGCCATATCAAAGCAGATAACTATCCCCCTTTGAATGAGGCTTAGTGGATCTGGTCACTTGGGGGAAACTTCAGATTGAAGGTGAGGAAGGTGTGAGAGAGATCACCAAAGATCCCTCTAAACCTGTGCTGATTTTACCTCGTTGGGGAAGTTGAGGAGTTAGAGTCATGATAGTCATCTCTGACACATTCAGAAAGCTACCTTGACTCCACCAACAAAGACTAGCCTTGACTCTGGGGCATTAGGAGGTTTAATCATAGCTCTGCAATTAACATTTGTATATGATCTTGACCAGTTCCTTCTTTTCTGTGCCTCAATTTCTCTTCATGGACACAAGATCCTTTAATGATCAGCTCCCTCGCTAAAAATTTTAAGCGTTTTTACACAGAAAAATGCTCCACAAATTGCATGAGTGCTTAAGAACCCTTTATCTCAGTAACATTTCATCTCTGAGCATTAATTCAATATATATACACTTTTACTGGCCATGATAATTCTTAAGATAACTGTGCAGTAGGTTTACTACAATGGAAAAAAGTGTCAGTCTGCAATAGGATTTCTGAGGCAAGGTCAACATGATGCCAAAAATTTAGACACAAAGAATTAAGTCAATCATCTAGATGTTGTGTAGGCACATTAAACAGATGATTAAATTGTGTCTCTCTCAACATTGTGTTTTGGGATGTGTCTGTATATGCATGTTTGTGAGTTGTGTTGTGTTTCTGTCAAGTGTGAGTTGCTAAATAAGACATGGGCTAAATCATTCTTGGAGATGTGCTCAGGCTAAATGCTCAGCTCAGTGGCAAATTCTGACTTTTGTGCCTCAGTGTTCCAGGTAATGATTTCTGTTTCTCATTTCCTCCTTGATTTCTCATCTTCTATTCTTGTGCCTCTCACCATGTGGCTAGAGACTGAGGGACTGAAGTGATTAGGTCTACAGACCCCTGAGCTCCAGGCCAACTTCAGCAGCACCTGCTACCCCTTTATTTCTTGTTTCTCTCAACTTCAGATCTTGCCCTTTTACTCATCTGCCATCTGGCAGCAACCCTACATTCCATTCCATTACCATGGGAATGAGGCCAGGGGCAAATGAGGAATGGTAGTTGCCTTGGTTAACAGACCAACTTTCAGGAGGCCACAGCCCAGAAACTCAGGCAATGGTGCAGCCAGGGGAGCAGGTTGGCTACGAATTACTGGATTATGTCTAGAAACTCAGAAAGTAGCTTTCTCTGTGCCCCGCCACTAAATTCCAGTCACCTTAATTATTTTCCTGAGAAGGACATGCAAATTTTTAAAAAACTGTGATAAAATACACATAACACAAAATTATCATTTTAATCATATTTGAATATCCAGTGGCATTGAGTACATTCACGACTGTTGTGCAATCATCACCCTCACTAATCTTCAGAACAATTTTCATCTTGCAAAACTGAAACTCTATACCATTAAACAATAATGGAAATGTTCCACTTCCGTTCATGGACATTGAACTTCTTTCTCCATCCCACCCTTCCTTCCTTTCTTCCTCTTTCTTTCCCTCCCTTCTTCCCTTCCCCCCATCTCTCTTCCTTCTATCTCTTCCTCCTCTTCTTCCTCTTATTCCTCTTCTTCCTCCCCTTCCCCTTTTTTTCCTCCTCCTCCTCCTTTTTCTCCTCCTTCTCTTTGACCTTCCTTTCTCTGTCTCTCTCCCACAAACTGTGGTGTTAGGAATATTCTTGCACATACTTCCTGGTAGACACATGCAGAGTTGTTTATGGCATATCTACATAGAAATGGAATTACAGGTTTAGGGTGTGTGTAAGTTCAATTTTGACAGGTAATGCTCAGTGACACCATGGTGTCAGTCATTTAGAAATATCTACCAGGCTTCAACTAGGGACATAGTAAAACATGTAGAAAAGGTCTTAAGTTAATAGTAAAGGAGGAGAGAAACATAAAGGTCTACTGAATTCTAGGCAGAGTGATAGGTACTTTCTTACATGTTAATACCTGCAATATACTTATCAAGATAGGTATAACATCTGTTTTCTTACAAATGGGGAACTAGACCCAGAGAGTTTGTCAGTCATCTAAACATATACTTCAGCTCTGAGTGTATTCCAAACACTGTCCTTGACTTCAAAATGAATATACAAGGTTCTTGCTCTCAAGAATTTTATACCCAGTCTGGCAAGGGAAAGGGAAATAGATGTGAATGTATCTGCAACTGCATTTCCATGTGTTAAGAAGTATGATAGAAGTATATTCTAGATACAATGAAGACTTCACAGGGAAGAAGACACTTGAACCAAGCCTTTAAGGGCTAATAAGAGCTGGTCAGGTAGCAAGAGGGGACATTCTAAGTAGGGAGGATAGCATGAGCAAGGTAATGAATATGTGAAATAGCATCCCTTTCTCAGGAAAGTGCAAAAAGTTCAGTGTCTGATGTAAGGAAATTATAAGAGGTGGTAAGTAGGGATCAGAAAGAAGATTTTTGGAGATACAGGCAAGGGTTAGATCTTTCAGGACTTGCACGATTCCAATGAAAGGAGTTTGAACTTTATGGGAAACTTCAATAAAGCAGGAGAATAATATGGTTAGATTTTAGTTCTAGAAAAATTACCCAGATGGCTCTATAGATTAGAGGGACAAGACTAGGGTCAGGGAGATTAGGATTTGGTAAGGATAGTTCAAGTAAGAGATGAGGAAGGCAGAGGCAATAAAGGTACATTTCAATTTTGTCCAGGTTTTGGTGACTAGTGAACACAGTGGCTGAGAGAGCTGTGTTTATGAATCATTAACCACAGTAGTGAATAAATGATGAGCAGGTTGGGGATTTGGGATGTGACAGTGGTTTTAGGGATGGACATGTTGAATTTGTCATACTTAGAACATTCAAATAGAAATGTCTGGTAGGTGCTTAGAATTTCTAGGGTGACTAACTCATTCTGGATTCCTCAGTCTTAAAACTAAAAGTCCTGAGTCTCAAGAAATCCTTCAGTCCCAAGAAAAGTGGGATGGTCTAAAACTCAGTAGAGTCTGGACTAGAGAGACTGATTTGGAACTTAAGGAAGCCAAAAGCATGAATGAGCAATTTATAAAGAATGTAGAGAGTAAGAGGAGAAGGTGGCCAAACACGACTCCTGAGCAGACCAACCTTTGATGGGTAGCAGAGGAAAAGGAAGTCATGAAGGAATCTCAGAAAGAAAACCCAGGGAGGCAGTACTAGATCTGAGGGGTGAGGGTGTGAAAGCCAAGGGACAAAAACATCTGTAAATGAAAAAGTGGTCGATTGTGTAGGAGAATGCAGTTAGATTGGCTTTTAAAAGTAGTCAGCACTTTTTGTAAGAACAGATTAATTTTAGGAATATGAATGCAATCAAACAGCAAAAGATGACTGGCAGGCAAGGAAAGGAGCACACATTTCTAAGAAGCGATGTGAAGAAGTGACACTGAGACAAGAGCTATCTTTTTTAGGACATAGGGATAAGAGAGTTTTTAAAAAAAGAGAGATGAACTTGTTTATATGGTGGGAGAAAGTAGCGGAGAAAAAGAGTTTGGAGGCAGAAGAGAGGATGACTGTTAGAATAAGTGAGAAAGGTAGGGGTCAAGAAATGGGTTGGACCAGAGCAGATCTCTCCTTTGAGACCAAAGGTATCAGTGTATGTGTGTGTGGCAGGGAGTGTGTAGCAAAATCATGCAGCCTCTTAGCCACAGAGTTGAGATTTGGATCAATATCTGCCAGACTTCAAAAGCCAATTATTTCCACCTCATCAGAGAAAACTACATTTAAACTCAATAAAAAATGTATACACATATGCATAATCACTTAGTGCTACATATAGAATGTGTTGTGGATGAAACTGGAGAAGTGATTAGAGCAATTGGAGCCAGGTGTACTTCATCTGGAACGTTTAACGGGAAAGGTAAACTTTGAACAGAATTCTTGGGGAATGGAATATGGTGAGGCAAGAATTAGTCTAAATTTAAAAAATGTAAGCTGATCTTGAAATCATATTTCCTTTTTAAAAACTTGTTTCGATGAAATAAGAAATTTGCTTCTTGTTTTTATTAGTATGTAGATTCTCAAAATATGAAATGGATGTACTTGTCCCATGTAGCAGCAGGAATACTAGTCCCTGCCCCTCCCATATCCATTTTTCTTCTTTCATTGTAATAGGTTTTCAAAGTGAGATCATGGCTACTCAGCTAACAACTACATTTCTTCAAGTTTCTTGCTAATATTCTTGACAAAGTTCCATCCAATTGGATGTGATCAGAAGTGACATGTACAACTCCTGGTTGTGCCTCTAAAGAGAGAGATGTCTTTCTTGCCCTTCTTCCACCATGCTGTCTGTAATGCAGAATAGTAATGGTGAACCCTCTTGGACCATGCTGATGCTGATGAGGGCAACATCCTAGGATGATGGAGAACCAGTGACGGAGTTTGGGGCTCTAAACACTGAGGGGCTACTGTATGTAAGCCATTATGGATTTATGTTCCAGCATTTGAGCTATATACTCCATTTCAAATAATAAGACTAACATCAAATTCCTTATTTCTTTGCAGGATTCATATACTTTTCCAGTATTATACTGATATCTGAATTCTTTGCCTGTTTCAGTCCTATATTAAAGGCTTCCAGAGAGAACATCCCTGTGAATTTAAACTCCTTTGACTGAAGTTTGGCTCAGAATCATAGGCATGTACAAACAAACAAACAAACAAACAAACAAACAAAAGAAAACAACTAGGAAGGATAGGGCAGGCTCAGCCTTGGTCTAGATCATTCCTGTCTACCATCTTTATTCTTGGTCATCATGTGAAATATGTATTTTCTTCTTCATCTATCTTATTTTTAGGAATTGGTTTGTCGATTAGCATTACATTTAGTTGTGAATAATAAAAAATCTGACTAGATAATGGCTTAAACAAGTGAGGATATAATTTTCTTGTTGAATAAGAAGGCTGGAGTAAGTATTACAGAGCTTCATAATGCACTCAAGGAACCCCTAGGCTACCCCTGTTTTTTGCCCAGCAATCTTTAGCATGTGGTTTTTGTTCTCATGCTTGTTACCTCATGGTTCCACTTCAGGCATCACATCTGTGTTCCAGGCAGGAAAAGGGGGAAAGGTGAAAGGAAAGTGCAAGCCAAATGACTTGGCTTTCTCTTTTTCATAAAAATTTATAGTGATATATAACACACATACTGAAAAGCTCACAAATCACAAGTGTAGAGTTTGATGAATTTTTACAAAGTGAACACATCAATGTGATTGGCACTCAGAACAAAAACCAGCACATTCCAAGAACTCAGAATCCTTCTTACTGCCCCAGAAGTCTCTTATATACGGAAAGGAACAGCATAGATTAAATTTGCCTGATTTTGAACTTCATGGAAGTGTACAGCCTATTTTCTTGTGTTTGTCTTCCTTTGCTTAATGTTTGTAGAATTCATCCATATTATTACAAGTAATTGTAGAACATTTATTCTCACTGCTATATTATTCCAATGTGTGATTTTAATTTTTTTAAACCCATTCTAGTATTGGTGGACATTTACATAGTTTTCAGGTTTTTTAGCTGTTATAAACAGTACTTCAATTACTATTCCAGTACAAGTCTTCTGGTGAACATATGTTCACATTTCTGTGGATATGTTCATTGATGAAGAATCTGTGAGTTATAGATTATGCCTCTGCTTAACTACGATATTGCCAAACAATTTCCCACAGTGTTTGTACTGATTTACTACTCCATTAGCAGTATATAAAGTTTCAGTTGCTCTGAATCTTTGGTAACACTTGGTATTATCTCTTTAATTTAACCATTCTGTCTAGTATTGCATTTAAAATTTTTATTTCCCTGATAATTAGTGAATCAACTATAGAGGGGCAGCTTTACACATATGTTTATTGGTTATTTGGATATTCTTTATTTATGTGAAATACTTGTTCATATTTTTTGTTCTGTTCTCATTGTGTTATTTTTTTCATATTGTTTTATAGAGCTCTATCTATCTTTTGGATACGAGTCTTGTACTAATTTGTGGGGCTGCCATAACAAAATGCCACAGACTGGGTGGCTTAAACAACAAAAATTTACTTTCTTAACAGTCTGGAGGCCGGAAGTCCAAGATCAAGATGTCAGCAAGATTAGTTTCTCCGGAGACCTCTCTCTTTGGCTTGTAGGTGGCTGCCATCTTTTTCTGCCTCTTTACATGATTGTCAATCTGTGCTTGGGTACCCTTGCTGTCTTTCTGTGTGTATCCTAATCTCATCTTTTTATAAGGACATCAGTCAGATTGGATTAAGGCTCACCCTAATGGCATCATTTTAACTTAACTACATCTCTAAAGACCTTTCATCAAATACAATCACATTCTAAAGTACTAGGGGTAAGGGCTTCAATATACAAATTTATATGGACATAGCTCAGTTCATAAGAAGTCCTTTGCAGGATATATGTATTGTAAACATTTTTCTCACTTTGTTAATTGCCTTTTCTCTTAATGGTATCTTTTAATGAACAGAAGTTCTTAATCTGTACATTGTTTAATTTATCAGTTTTTTCCTTATGGTTAGCACTTTTGGGGGTTTACTTAAAATTCTTTGCCCACTCCAAAGTCACAATTATGTTTATTCTTTTATGGTTTTTGCTAAAAGCTTTATTGTGTTACCTTTTACATTTGGAAATATAATGTATCTGGAATTAATTTTTATTTTTTCCATGTAGACCCAACATAGTTTATTTTTTAAAAATTGCTTTCTCTATAACATTGCACTGCTATTGTTGTAAATCACGCCTCCATATTTGTCCACACAAAATCTATTTTTGGATTTTGTTTAGCTCTATTGGTCTACTTATGTATCCTTGAGTCAATACCACAGTGTCTGATTTAATAAAATGATTCTCGATAGCTAGTGGTTTAAGACTTGCAATTTTTTTCCTGCTTTTCAAAATTTCCTTGGCTATATTTATCCATTGCATTGCCATGAGTGCTTATTTTTAATTTTATTTTTATTCAGATGAAATTGAAATATTAAAACTGTGTAAGTTTAAGGTGTACAACATGTTTTGATATGTGTATATATTGCAATATATATCATTATCACCATAGCATTAGCTAATACCTTTATCACATATTTATTATTATTATTATTATTATTATTATTATTATTATTATTATTATATTGGGAGAACAATTAAGATCTAGTCTTTTAGCAGATTTAAGGCTTATAATACAGCATGGTTGACTGTAATCACTATACTGTGCATTAGATCTCTAGGATTTATTTATCTACTAGTTGCAAGTTTGTATGCTTAAATATCTTCCCAATTCCTTTACCCCCAAGTCCCTGGTAAGCACCATTCTACTCTCTATTTTTTTAGATTCTACATATGAATGATATTATACAGTATTTGTCTTTCTCTGTCTGACATCTCGCTTGTCATAATGCCTTCAAGGTTCATCCATGCTGACACAAATGGCCGGATATCCTTTTTCATGGTTGAACAGTATTCCATTGTAAGTGAGTGTGTGTGTGTGTGAGTGATCTTACTTATCTATTCATCCATTGACCAACACTTAGATTGAATTCATATCTCGGCTGTTGTGAACAATGTTGCAATAAGCATCAGAATAAAGAAAGATATTTCTTCGATATCCTGTTTTCATTTCCTTTAGATATGTACCCAGATGTCAAATTGCTAGATCATGTGCTAGTTCTACTTTTTATTTTTTGTGGACCTCCATACTGTTTTCTATAGCAGCGGTACCAATTTACATTCCCACTAACAGTGTACAAAGGTTTTTATTCCTCTGTATCCTCAACATTTTTTGATGATAGCCATTCTAACAAGTATGAGATGATATCTCATTTTGGTTTTGATTTGCATTTCCCTGATGATTAGTGATTTGGGGTATCTTTTAATATACCTGTTGGCCACTGAGATATCTTCTTTGGAAAAGTGTCACTTTAGTTCTTCTGCTCATTTTTAATTGTTTATTTGTTTTATTATTGAGTTGTATGAAATTTTTATATATTTTAGATATTAACCCTTTAGGTGATGTGTCATTTGCAAATATTTTCTCTCATTCCATAGGTTGTCATTTTATTTTGTTGGTTATTTCTTTTGCTGTGCAGTTTTTTAGTTTGATGTAATCCCACTTACTCATTTTTGCTTTTGTTGCTTGTACTTTGTGTATAATATAAAAAATCGTTGCCAAATCCAATGTCAAGAAGCTTCTTCCCTATGTATTCTTCTAGGAGTTTTATAGTAGTAGGTGTTATGTTTAAGTATTTAATCAATTTTGAGTTAACTTTTATGAGTGGCTTAACATAGATGCCCAATTTTATTTTTCTGCCTGCAGTTGCTCAGTTTTCCCAACACCATTTGTTGAAGAGACTATCTTTTCACCATTGAGTTTTCTTGACTCCCTTGTCAAATGTTAGTTGACCATATATATGGAGATTTATTTCTGGGTTCTCTATCCAGTTTCATTAGTCTGTGTATCTATCTTTAGGCAAGTACCATACTGTTTGATTACTGTAACTTTGTAGTATAGTTTGAAATCAGGAAGTATGATGCTTCTGGCTTTATTTCTCAGGATTGCTTTGGCTATTGAGGACCTTTTGTGATTCTGTATAAATTTTAGCATTGTTTTTTATATTTCTGTGAAAAAATGCCATTGGAATTTTGATAGAGATTGCATTGAATATATAAATGACTTTGGATGTTTGGGACATGTTAATAATGAATTCTTGAGATTCATAAATATGGAATATTGATGGAATATCTTTCTATTTTTGTCTTTAATTTTTTGCATTACTTTTATTTTTATTTAAAAATTTTAAATACTTTTTTATTTTTCAATTATGATTGACATACAATATTATATTAGTTTCAGGTGTACAGCATAGTGATTAGACACTTATAATTTACAAAGAGATCACCTCATAACTCTAGTATCCATTTGACACCATACAGAGTTACTAAAATATTATTAACTATATTATTTATGCTGTACTTTACATCCCCATGACTATTTTGTACTTCTTAATCTCTTCCCCTTTTACACCTATCTTTCCAACACCCATCCCATCTGGCAACCTTCAAAATGTTCTCTGTATTTATGAGTTTATTTCTGTTTTGTTTGTTCATTAATTTTGTTCTTTAGATTTCATATAAAAGTTAAATCATATGGAATTTGTCTCTATATCACTCTATTCAGCACAATACCCTCTAGGTCAACCATGTTGTTGCAGATGGCAAGAATTTTATGGCTGAGTAATATTCCATTGTATGGATGTACCACCTCTTCTTTATTCATTTATCTATTGATGGACACCCAGGTTGGTTCTATATCTTGGCTATCGTAAATAATGCTACAATGAACATAAGGATGCACATGTCCCTAGAAGTAGTGGATAAATATGCAGAAGTGTGATTATTGGGTCCTTCTTTGTCTCTTGCTACCAGCCTTTGTTTCAAAGTTATTTTGTTTGGTATAAGTATTGCTACCTCGGGCTTTTCTTTTTTTTTCCATTTTCATAAAATATCTTTTCCCATCCCTTTCCTTTCAGTCTGTGTATGTCTTTCAATCTGTGTATGTCTTTCAATCTGAAGTTAGTCTGTTGGCAGCATATGCATAGGTCTTGTTTTCTTTTTCTTTTTTTAAATCTTTTTTTTTTTTTAAGGCGAGGTAACCCTTGGTTGACCTAACAGATTGCAAGGACCTTGTCAGCTTACAATTCTTTTAAAATTTTTTTTTATGCCTACAGCACCTTGTCTTCTATCCTAGTACTAAACAGGCTTGACCCTGCTTAGCTTCTGAGATCAGATTGGATTGAGCTTGTTCAGGGTAGCAGGGCCATAGATGTGTCTTGTTTTCTTACCTACTCAGCCACCCTATTTTTTTGATTGGAACATTAAACCCATTTACATTGAAAATAATTGTTAATACATGTGTAGTTATTGCTGTTTTATTATTCATATTTTTGATCTTTTCTTCTCCTTCTTCTCCTTCTTCTTACAGAAGTGCCTTTAATATTTCTTATAATACTGGTTTGGTAGTGATGAATTCCTTTACCTTTTTCTTGTCTGGGAAGATCTCTATCTGTTCTTTGATTCTAAGTGATAGCTTTGTTGGGTAGCGTAATCTTTGTTGTAGGTCCTTGCTTTTCATCACTTTGAATATTTAGTGCCAATTCCTTCTGGCCTGCAAAGTTTCTTTTGAGAAATCAGCTGACAGTCTTATGGGAATTTTTTTGTAGGTAACTAATTTTTTTTCTCTTGTTGCCTTTAGAATTTTCTCTTTGTCTTTAACTTTTGGCATTTTAATGATGATGTGTCTTGGTGTGGGACTCTTTAGATTTATCTTGTTTAGGACTCTCTGTGCTTTCTGGGCTTGTATGTCTATTTCCTTCACTATGTTTGGGAAGCTTTTCATCATTATTTTATTAAAAACAGGTTTTTAATTCTTTGACCTTCCTCTTCTCCTTCTGGTACCCGATGATGTGAATGTTAGTACACTTGATGTCCCAGGGGCCCCTTAAATTATGCTTATTTCTTTTTGGATTCCTTTTTCTTTGTGCTTTTATGATTGGGTATTTTCTGCTACATTATCTTCCAAATCACTGATTCTATTCACTGCTTCATCTAATCTACTGTTAATACCCTCTATTCTTTATTTCAGTTATTTTATTCTTCATTTTTGAATATATTTTATGTTTTCAACTTCTATTTTTATTTTTTCTTATCTCTTTGTTGAAGTTCTCACTGAGATCACTGAGAATTCTTATAACCAGTGCTTTGAACTCTGCATCTGGTAAATTGCTTGTCTCCATTTTGTTTAGTTCTTTTTCATGAGTTTTGTTCTGTTCTGTCATTTGGGACATGTTTCTTTATCTCTTTATTTTGGTTGCCTCCCCGTGTTTGCTTTTATGTTAGGTAAAGTTGCTATGTCTCTCAATTTTGGTACAATGGCCTTAGGTAGCTGGTGTCCTGTGGGGCCCAGTGACACAATTTCCCTGGTCACCTGAGCCAAGTGCTCCCAATGTGTTCCTTGTGTGGGTTGTATATGTCCTTTTATTGTAGTTCAGCCTTGGTTGCTGTTTTCAGGTCAATGGGAAGAATTGACCCTCAGGCTGACTGGTTATGAGGACTGGCTCATGCCTACAGTGGGGGAGCTGTTATGCAGGGGCTGATCCTCCAGAAAAGGATTTACCTTAGTAGGGCTCTTGTGCCTACCAAGTCTTCCATTTTGATTTGTTGTTTGTGGAGGTGGTTAGGTGGTGCTCTGATGTAGTTTGGAACTGGCCATCTGGTGCATTAGTTCTGGGGCCACTTGGGAAGGGGTCTGTTGCAGGCCAAGTTCAACTGCTGCCTATGCCTTGTATCAGGCCACTTGGTTTGAACTAAAAAGTGATCTGCAGGTGATTGCCACTTGTACTGGGCTTTGAAGTGCCTGAGAAAAGCTAAGTTGTGAACCAGGGCTGGCTGCCACTAATTCTGGGCTTGGTCCTGCTCAGCAAGAGGTACAGGGCATACCAAAGTTGGATGCTGCTTGTTTGGGGTTTGTGAACCTTTAAGAGATTTTAGGAAAGTCTGTAGCATGAATCAAGAAAGGCCATATATATGGAAAAGCCACTGGAGGTGGCTTGGGTGGGCCTACAAGTTGTGTTGGGTGGGAGCTCAGGGAATCTCCAGGGCAGGGCCAAAGGTATTAGCCAGGGTTATGGAGACTCAGATATGGTACCTATCTGCATCTGCATGCTGTGTCAGAGGAAGGTTCAACAAATGAACAATAGATTTTGCCAATACTTCTGTCTTGGAGAATGCTGCCCCCCTAACTGTTGCCCTGAAGACAGACAATTCAGTTCCTCCTTTCTGGCTCCCTTTGAGCTGCTGCTCCAGCTCTGAAGCTCAGAGCAGATCAGTCTGTCAGCAAGGAAGTTCACGTGTGGGCTTTTTAAGAGGGGACACCTGGGACTCCAGGTGACCTCCATCTCATTCAGCCATAATTTCTGTTAGTTTTCATAGTTAGAAGTTATGAGGATTTCTTTTCCTGGCACTGGGACCCTGGGCTGGGGATCCTGGTATGGGGATGAGACCCATAGCTCCTCAGGGGGGACCTCCAAAGCCAAGATACCCCTTTCAGCTTTTAACTGTCACACATGAATATGGGACTAACCCAGTAAGTGTCTATCTGTCCTACCAATCTTGATGTGGCTTCTTATATATGTCCTTAGTCATAAGATTTCTATTTAACTAGACTTAAAGCAGTCCTCAATGATGGTGGCTCTGTAGTTCAGTTGTGATTTTGAGGTAGTCATGGAAGGAGGCAAGCACAGTGTTTACCTACCCCCACCTTGTTTACTTCTTCAATTTCTTTCTTCAAATTCTTGTAGTTTTCATTGTATACTCTTTAATTTCTTGGTTAAATTTATTCCTAAACAGTTTTTTGATTTTGATGCTATTGTAAATGGAGTAATTTTCTTTATTTATTTTTCAGGTGTTTTGATATTATCGTATAGGAATGCAACTGATTACTATATGTTGATTTTATATCCTGCAACTTTACTAAATTTGTTGATTAGTTTCAATAGTTTTTTGGTTGGGTCTTTATGATTATCTTTATATAAGATTATATCATTTGCAAATAACAGCAATTTTACTTCTTCTTTTCTGATTTGGATGCCTTTTATTTCTTTGTCTTGCCTAATTGCACTAGCTAGTACTCCTAGTACTATGTTGAATAAGAGTGGTAAGAGTAGATACCATTGTCTTGTTCCTGATCTTAGAGGAAAAGCTTTCAGTCTTTAACCATTGAGTCTGATGTTAATTTTGGATTTTTCCTATAAGCCATATATATTTTAGAATCAGTTTTTCATTTTCTACATGCAAAATTCTTTAGTCGACTCTCTTTTAAAGGTTTTTTGGATGCCCCAACTAATGATTTCTTATTATATCTCATTGGCTAGAACTATGTCACATGACCATCCCTAGCTGCAAAAGAGACTGGAAAATGTAATAATTTTATCTGAACTTATCTTCTGAGCTAAATTGATATTGTCCTAGTAAAAAAGGGGAGTGGTGGCAATGGACATTGGGTAGGCAAATAGCAAGATCTGAATCAGTAGCTAAATCTTCCAAAACTAGTGGGGATGAAGAAATAAGGGGGAAGTGATTTCTACTGTCAGATTAACAAAATTTCATGGCTTTTGCTGTTACAGTTGGAATCATATTGATTTTACTGAGGGGAAATGATAATTTCTGTCATTCCCTTGTCTGCTAGGATTGGGCTGAAATGGAATGAAGGCCACAGCAACTCTTGAACCATGGGTTGGCCCATGATGGTTTCAGTTGAAAGTGTGTAGGCCAAGAAGGCTTCCATACCTTATTTGTGGTTTGATGGATCTAGGAGTCCTAGAAAAAATTTCATGATATTCCAGCCTAATTCATCCACTGGTGAGAGAAAATTTAATATTAGTTTTTAAATAAAAGAATGAAAAATTACTTCAAGAAATAGCCCTTTTTCACATTGTCAGATAATAATGTCATAAAAACTCAACCTTTAAGGCATTGGACCATCTTGCTTATATGTTTAGTAGGATGATTTTTAGTATCCATCATCAACCCTAATCCTTCCCCACTCCTATTCTGCTTTTTAAGGCTGTTTGAAATTAGTGAATTTGGGGCCCAAGACTATTATACAGAATAATCTGTTCCTTGAAAGAAAGATGTGAGATCCTATGTTCTTTACTATGCTGGTTTCATCTAGACTGTGACCTAATTTAGCCAAAAGTAAGGAGCTTATGTTTGTATACTAAGACCTCAGACTTCCCATCTTTATTGATAAGAACCAAGAATGAAAAGTGAGCTGTATTAGTCTGGCTTCTCTGAGAAGCAGACACAAGGTTGGGATTAAATGTGTAAGGATTTTAAAGTAATGACTGTGTGAGAGAAAATGGAGAGAGAGTTGGCAGAGCCGTTAGATTATGATGCAAGTCTAACCACAAATGAAGGAGAGAATAAAGAAGGTTGGGTGGAAGTGTCTCTGACCACTATGCAGCCTAAGAAAGTTTCAGCAAGGCTACTGCAGAGTCCATATGCCATCAGAAGAACAGGACTGCTTGCCACACCTAGTCACTGGCTATAAGCAGCCTGTGGCGAGTGTGGCCTTGGTACAGAAGTGACCATGGTTATCAGAGTGTAACAGTTAGGAACCTTAGTTAATTACATTCTATGTAGCTAGAGATCTGCAAGGCACAATTTCATGGCAAACCCAAAACATTAATAGCTTTTGCTAGAAATTAAAGAAGATTTTGGCTGCCTTTTAGTGAAATGTAGAAATCCAAGTTGGTCAACAACTATTAACAAGAATGATGTTAGGAAGAGAGTAAAATAATGATGACTCAGAATAGATAAAGTAAGTATAGTAGAAGTCTCCAGAAGTCTATAATATTAGAATCAAGTGATTTATGAAATATTTCTTTTTAAGTTATATTAGGTTTTCTTGATTAGATCCCATGAATAGGTTTCTTGAAAATTTAAACAAAAACTTTTCAAATGAGTTGACTTCTCAGGTCTGAAAACCTTAGACATTTGGCATGTAATGACATAGAAAAACAAATACTATGAGGAATCTCTGATCCATGACTTGTTGATGGATTCACAGATGAGCATGCTCTTGTTTTTAAAAGCAGGCAACCTAGGCATATGAGCAAGATATCAGATATCTGAGAATCAACTTTTTGCTTCTATCTTTATTTTCATTTTCACACTAACAAGTCCTAGAATGGATAAGTCCAAAAAATCACCAAAATGTTTCTCAGGCATGTAACATTCATAGCAAAAGGACATTCAAACATGACTTATTCTTTTGTCACAATTTATGCTGATAAAGTGACTTAAAATATTTCAAAGTACAATGAAGAAGTTCACTGAAAATGGAGTGTATCTTAGATTTATGTGTTGAACACCTCCATTAGCAGCAGGGCTATAGGCAAAAGGATGGGAGAAATGCAGTCAGTGACAGGTTTTTATTCTGTTTACAAGATTAAGAGATGAGAAAGCTCATGAGATAATCTTACTCAACTCGCCATTTTACTTCCTGAAAGGCCTGGGAGAAGAGGAGGATGTTCTAAGTTATCTATTTTCTGATTCTTTCTCCCTCTTTATTATAAATAATTTGGCTAATGGCTTTCCTGCCATTTCTCTCAAGGAGACAGTCCTCAAAAAAAAATTATCAGTATTAGGAAATTTTCTCAGATCATTTTTATTTTTTCAGATAATTGCTTTTTATTATATTAATCTTCCCAGAACAGCCCTAAAATTCTTTTCTTCATTGCACTCTCCTGAGATACCTATAAACTGTTATTTATCATTTTAGCCTTCCCATCACGTAATTATGGCTCTTTTTTCTTTTCCGATGTGTGGGCAGGTCAAATCCATTGTGAGGATTTTTCACACCTATGATTTTTTTTAATGGCTGTTGGTATCTTTTTTTTCCTCACTTAGCTCTTGAGAGATCTCACAGCCTGTGACCAAGTGACACATTTTAGTGATCTCTTCTCAGAGAAACTTTTACAAAACCAGCAACATTTCTTTGTGAATTTGAATCTATTCCTGTAGCAATTTGAAGATATGAGCTCTAGTACTGTGAAATGGAAGATTAGACATCAACACAACCTACAAGGCTTGGTAAATAAAAAAGCAGCCTTGGGAACATCTTCAGCATACAGTAGAAGTTCCAACACATTTCACAGGAAGAAAAAGTAATGCAAAAAAGGAGCTATTTCAGTCTTCTCCGCTGATTACTTCGCTCAAAACTCTCCCTGCCCTCCCTCTGAGGGGGTTAGCAAGGGCAGCTGGTTGCAAGGCTGCAGCTGTTCTTAGTTGTTGATTTTAGCTTTGCAGTGGTCCCTTGTGGGAGGGGATGCCATATCTGCCCTTTGGAATGGACTTACAGGTGTTTAAGAAATGTTTTCTTTCCTGTGGGTTTCTTGACACTCTAACAGATGGGTTATTATGATATACTGGCTTACATAGTCCCTATTTTATCCTTCCCCCATTCCTCTCATATATAGACGTGATGAAAAAGACCTGCTGTCTGTGCATGTCTCTGTAATCTTCCTCTCTGTGTTCCCTGCAAAAAGGCAGGATACATTGACAACAAAGAGAACATCAGGTGTAAGAGCTTTACAAACTTGCTCAAAGCAGGACTAGATATAAATAGGTATCAAATTTAAATGCCATGTTTAAAAAAATGAGTAGATGAGAAATATTGTTTTTTAAAAAATTTTTTTGAATAAAAATGCTTCTTGAGTAAAAACAATGAATTCTGGTTTTATTTTGTTTTGTTTTATTTTGTAAGAATAAATATGTTAGAACTTGGGTCCTAAATTAGGGCTGGGCATGCATTCATGCTTGTTCTATTGCTGTAATGATGGGGTTTCATTAGCTAGCTGTGGATGTCACATGTGCAGATAGTAGCACATTGAATACATTAATTTGTAAGTATTAATACTAGCATAATACTCACCCTTCCTACTTTACCTTAGATTTTGAACAACTAGAGCTCCTTCCCTGGACCCCATGCCTGCTCTGGTTCACCTCTGACTAATTCCCCAACCTATCCCAACAACCCACTTCTAGACTATATTCTGAGACTGACACCTAGACTTTCCTGACCCTGTGGCTACCATGGTGTGCACACACTGAAGTCTGAGAAGTGGCATTATTTGGAGGTGGAATGAAGAGGGGACAGAGCTTGCACGTGCTAGCTGGAGTGTCCATATACTTCAATGCTTTCCAGATGTAGCTCAGAGCTGGACAAGCAAAGAAAGGGGCTGCTCAGGCCTGGTCTTAACATGCATTTTTGCTTGAGTCTTACAAATATTAGGGATGGGCCTGGGCTAGCATACTTTCTCTCCTACTGGCTGGTGCACCTAAAGAGGAGTTTTAATTTTAAGGCAACTAAGCAGAGGTTTTAATTTTAACAGTCAGTTAAATTTCTCACTCATTCTAGATCTAAAGGCAAGTGCACAGGAAATTAGTCTCAACGGAAGCAGAAAATGAAACTGACCAGTTTGGTTCCCCTTTTAAGATACATGAATTACCTCCCTCATCAGACATTGTATTTATTTAGATATGAATTCGAATGTTTAAAAATTATTGATATTTTATAAAGTACATCCAAAGAATCAACAAAAACCTTTTTGTTGCAGTACAGTAAATATCAAACAGTATTTTAAAAACACACAAATCATGCAGTCTTGAAGGCTGTTCAAGTTCAGGGTTATGAAAATAAGCATAACCACAGCTCCAAGTTCTACTGGTTTATTCAAACACCTGAACAATTCAATCAAGTAAAAAGCTCCACAAATTTATTATAATGCCCAGCCTAGTAAGGGCTCAGTACATATTTATTGTATTTTAAAAATTGACCCTATGTCTAGAAATACCTGGTCACATTAGTTTGTCCAGTAAATCAAGATAGAGTCAGCTTAAATCTCTTGGTGTTTCAATGGCACTGAAAGCCAGTCCTAGCTTCCAGAGCCAACAGCTCTAATCATTGTAGATTCTTTAATGTGAAGAGAGTGGAACTAATGTTACCATTTACTGTGCAAGTAGATGCAATAGTGTACTTGCATCAGTGTGATTTGACTCATATCCAGAAAACTTGCCAACTTCAGTCTCAGCTTCATAATGGTTTCATTGGTCATTGTCCCTTTGATCTTCCTTTCACTGGTTTGAACTAGCCTCAGATAACAATTCACAATGATTTCTATTAGGTTCTATCCAGGTGGGTACATTGTGGATGATTTGGGAATGGTGAAGGAGTTATGTCGGAAGATTGATAGGCTCTGTTGAGGGTCTCTGCTGGCAGCCCAAGGTAATTCATGAAGTGGTGGGAGCTGATTCTTGCTCACTTCAGCCTCTCACTTCTTAGCTCCCATATTGCCTTAAAACATAGCAGGGATTTCCCCTCTAAGGATCCTAGTTTCTCACCTTGAACACCCTAATTTATATGTTATCTGTTCCATTCCTAAATGGCCTTACATCTCAGTGTTTTTCAAATTGTGAATCTTGATGCATTAGTGGTTGTTAAATTAAGTTGATGGATCAAATAAGCACTGAAAAATGAAATAGAATGAGACAGAGTAGAAAATATCAGAGCACATTTTAGGCAGCAGGGAAAGTCTTATTTTTGAAAAACTTTTGTTTCAGTTATGTGTGTATGAGACAGTACTGAATAGTGCTGTAAAATGTATTCTTTATATGGGTTGTAATGACAAAATGTTAGAAACACTGACTGCAAGTTGTTGGAGTATAAATTTTTAGGCATATTACAGGCATATGAAGGCAGGAAACCTGTGCATAGCCTATATCACGCCATGTAGGCAGCCAGCCACCCACTTTACCTACTCATTGAGGTCATACCTTTTGATGTTGCTCCTTTATCCTTGACTTATAGAGGACCATCATGAAATTAACATATCCTTCAATGAATAATACTTGTCAGCTTGTAAGTTGCTTTTGGTCCACTGTATATCATTTGATTATAGATTCTAGATTTCAGATGCTAAGTTCATCCCAGAGGAGAAGCCAGATTCAACTCCCTGCCTCTAGAAGGTCGTTAGCAGGATATTTTCTAGTTTAGATGATTCCCTGTTTATATGACTACTGCCTAGAAGGGAATACATTTATCTGCAAATATTTCCTGTTTGATTATCTTCAAAATTTTGAAGTTATATTGCTATCACTTGACATAAGTAAGATATGATTGGCCTTATGACATTTCCAGTAACTGAGGGTTGACATTAGAGGAGGTAAAACAAAGAAGCGGCAGTAGTTCTCTAAAATGAAGGTAACAGAAAAAGATGACTCCTGTCTGCTAGGCAGCTCCATGGAAGCAGGGACAGCCCAGCATTTTATTGCTTGCTGGCTCATGGAGTACTCCACTGAAAATCACAGGCAGACTCAGGCAGCCAGCTACATTTCAAAGCTTTTTTGTAGTGCTATTCTACCAACTTTCCGGGGGCCCAAATATTTCACTCTGGGGACCTGCTATTGCTAACAATTCCATTCTCTCCAATTCATAGCTATTTATTAAAAGTCTACTAATACTATTCCCCTGGGGTTCTATAGAGACAAGGTAGAACTCTTGGATGAAAAGATGGGGCTTACCCCTAAGGCATTTGGTTAGTGGAATCTATTTGTTTTCAAGACTCTTCCATCAAGTAAGACAGGCTAATGCTAAGGAAAGTGGGAGTCATATTGGCTTTGTTGTTTCTGTTGAAAGCTCCTTGCATTCACTAAATAATGCTTCAGAGGAATCTTAAGCCCAGAAGGAGTTAAGCTGTATGTCTGCAAACTGCGGCTTTGTTCTGGCAACATCCCATTAGTTTAGGTCATTTCTGATGACTTCACTTTTCTGGTGACATCAGCCTCTAATCTCCTGAAGGTGAATTCATGTGCAATTGCTTCAAAATACTCACTCTCTGAGTTCCAGGACATTCCCGTTGATATATGGACAGAATTTGTCTCTCCCAGGCCACAGTCTGGTCTGTGTACTGCATTTGTGCTTACCGTATCACATTACCGTGTGGACATTATGTCACTAACTGGCACAGTCCAGTTCAAAGATGAAATATGCTTGTTGCAAGCAAAAAACCAAAAGCTAACATCAGCTCTCCCCTGCATCCCACCCAAGGTATAAAATAAAAAGGTTAGAAGGATGTTTATATTTTGTTTGATATTTTTGATATATTTAATAATTTTAATATTTTTCTAATTGTTCTTTCTCACAGTTCCCTTTATGTAGTACCTTAATCCTAGTTTTCAGTGCATTAGACCAGTAACTCTTGAAAATGTTTGGTTATGGATGGCACAAATTAAATCGAAGACCTTGAAATAATTTAGTTTAGCCTTGTTCTAAAATATCAAGTCTGTGAAGTAAAGTAACCTGTTTACCTTCTAAGATTATTTCCTTTCCTGTGCCTTTGAACTGTCATCAAAGAATAAAAAGGGAACAGAAAAGCAGACTAGGCTTATTGAGCAGATGCCGTGAATTGGCTTTGGCCAAGATGGCATTGGAGAGCAGCTGCCCAAAGGAGTGCAGATGCATCTAGGGATCGTGGGATATGGGCTAGAAGGGTTTTCAAAATTTGTCTAGGCTTATGCTAGTGTAAGCATATTTTATGCCCCCTCCTGCTCTTTTCCTGTTATCTACAGAGCTGTAGTAACACCCAATTATGTCACCAGGGATTCAGAATACCATGGTGCCTCGCTGAGCTCTGCCATCCCTCTGTGGCCCCAGCCTCTGTGGGAAGGGAGTATGCTCTGTCTGGGGTCCTGTCTCTTCAGCTGGGACCTGGGCCAAAATAGGAAGAGGAGAGAAGCCTCTCTACAGAGAAGCAGAGTCCCCACCCCATTTTCAGGATCCCGTGCATCCATTTCTTCTTTTGATTAATGGCTTTTGGAAGGTAACAATAGCTTCTGGTGTACAGAACCAGCAGGGTACACACTGGGGTACAAAATCATGTCAGGAAAATCTCATACTAACTTGGTATTTTAAAAAGAGAGACTGGTGTTTAAAATAAGCCACTACAATGCCATTCTCACTGTTTATCTTATTTTCATATTGAAGGGTAAGAAAGAAATGAATAGAGCTATTGACCTTTACAAGTGTAACAGCACAATTTTCACATAGTCATGACCATGTATATTCAGTTTTGGGGTCAGTGCACAGACTACAGGGGTACTGAAGAGATTTTTTTCTTCTTTCCTTCTGGTTCTTCACAAAATAAATTTAGGAATTTTTTTCTGAGGAAAGAAATAAAGTCCCTGGATGATTTGCAAGAAGTCCCTGGATGATTTATTAAAAGCAGGGATGATCAGGCTTTCTGAGTTTCATATCTCAGTCCAGAATTTTGGCACTGTTACCACTTACACCTGCTCAGGTGTACAAAGACACCATAGTTCTTTAAGGTCTAGTATGAGGTAAAGCAACTTTTTTTCTCCTCCTGTTGTATCTCCAAACTCATTCTCAATACTCTTTCTTGGTTCGTGTACAGAAAAAAAAATAGAAGAAAGAATAGAAATATTTGAAAACCTAAGTAAAATAAGTGAAATAAAAAAATTCTTACTTGACCTCTTTTAGTAGCATACCTGTTGTATGGGCACACACTTTGTACATGCTCATGTTTACCTCCCTCACACCCCCAAGAATTCCTCCCGAGGAACTGGAATTTCCCACTTCCCTGCTTCCTGCAAGTTCCTTGATAATAAGAAGGTAGAGCCTTCTTACTGGCCAGAAAGACTGGAGAAACTCTTCCTTTCTATAGTGAGATGCCTCATGTGGACCATTAGGCGACAGTTTCATTTGGGGATGAAACTATTTTGGATGTCTGCCTATCTGGAGGGGAGGTGTTGTTGTAATAAGAAGCCCAACACTGGATGAGCCATGTGTCTTTCCCACTGTTGGGGTGTACTATTGGTCCCTGGAGAGGGAATACTTCCTTTCTGTTTCTGAGCAGGTAGAGAGATGTTTGCTTTTATAGATGGAGAGGAAAGGCTGGCAGTGTATGTAGCAAGCTAGGTAGTTTGTGCAGAGTATCTTTACTTTGGTGATGGCATACATCACTTTATTTTTAGTGAATCTTGCTTTCTGCAAACAAGCAGGTTCTTTAATGAGTATGCCTTGATGTTAATTTTCTGAGCACTTTTCCTCGGGGTGGGATTGTTAAACTACCAACCAGGCACATTTCTCCCAAGTTTTGGATCAGAAGTTTATTTCACAATGTCCAGTTGCTTCCTCAGTGGGGAAAGTCTTCTGCTAGGTTAGGCTCATGTCAAACTCATGTCACACTCAGGACCAGCAATGCCATCACAATGGATGCAGACTAAGGAGGATGCTGGTGGCTGGAGGTATAGAGGAGAGGGAGCATGCCCACTAAAGGCTAATGTGTATGTGTACATCCACCAAAGAATGTGATGGAAACACTTACATTAGCTGACCTGTCATTGAAGCTTTGCCATCTGCTGGCCGGGTGACCCATAGCCCCATGCAAAGTGTTTATCATTTGTTTTGGGACACCGGCTCTGAAGAGAAAAAGTTCTTGCTGGAGTTAGCAGCACCTACAGCCACTGGAATGATAAACACTGATGTAGTTGGTGCTCACTGTCTTGGTTTAATTAATGCAAAACCAGTATGGCCAAAAATGTTTTTTGAGGAATCTATTCTATCTAGAATGTCAGCTGAGGAGCTCTTGATTATGTGTCAACAGACAAGTCCTCACCTGCTCCCTGCAGCCCTCCCCACCAAGTTCCCATGAGTTTGTGATATGGTCTGAGACTAGACACATCATCTGATATGACATTCCCTCCCAGGACTAGTCTCCTTTAAGATGACCTCTGGTTTGCCGTGGTAGCCACTAAAGCCTGTAGGCTCCTTGAGTCCTGGGGCACTCACATCTCATTATGGCAACTTCACTTTTGTATCCTGTGCCTAGAGCAAGCCTGGCAATACACAGGCATTCAGGAACTACTTGATGAACTGAACTGTTGAAACCATCTAAAATTTTGCTGGCTAAAATAAACCCTGAACATCAAAACAAAAGGCTATAGATAAAAACATTGTTTCAGTGATCCCAACAAGACAAAACATGCAGTTCTTTGAAAGGACCCATCTTGATATACATTATAAGTCTACTTATTATTCTTCCATTTGGCAGGTTTAATAGTGTGGTCATGGAGTGGGCTTCTAAAAAGGGCTAAATCTAAAAGAAGGGAATCTATAACTTTCTCCAAAATGGAGGATCTTAATCATAGCATCTTGTTTGTCTACCATTTAACCTTCCTCCTTCCTTTTAAGGAATTCATGGAGGTACCTTCCACAGAGGTGGCTTCTTGGATGATTTTTTTTCTGTAATATCATCATCCAGCTTCTTTTTGACAAAGATGCAATACTGCCTGTTTGTTCACTCCACACAATTTTTAATATTAACTTTATTTATTCTCTCCACCACCCCCTTACTCCTCTGCCCCTCACCACTGCTCTGCATTGGTTGGGAGAGCTCTATGAGGGTAGTGATCATACTTGATTTGCTCACCACTGAAACCTCAGCACCTTGCCCAATGCCTGGACCATAGAAGATGTTATTTAATGAATGAATTGGTAATGAATGATGATTAGTAAAAACACAGGACTTCCTGCCCTGGCTTGATTTATTGCACTGGATCCTGACAACTATCAGCACATGTGAAAAAAGAGTTTTAAGTCAATTCTCTAGTGAATCTAGTTTTGGCAGTGTGTGATTGGTGTTTGGCCAACAGCTCCTCAGTGTAGGCATTACTCACACATAAGCCATAGAAGCTTGCCCAAAGAAGTCTATCTTTTTTTAAATTTAATATTATAAAAGTTTTGGAATATTACATATGTAAAAACTGCACATAGCTAATATGTACAGCTTAATAATTTATCATAAAGCAAATATTTATTGTACTACCACCCAAGTCAAGAAATAGAGCATCACCAGCCTCTCAGAAACCCCCTTCTTGCCCCTTCCCAACCACCAATTCCTTTCTTCTCATACAGGTAACCACTATACTAAATTTTATTGTAATACATCCTAACTTTTCTTTATATTTTATCACTTGAAAATGTTTGTATCCCAGATGCTAAGATTTAGCTAGTTAGTGTGTTTGTTTATTTATTTACTTATTTATTTATGACATTATATAAATGGAATCATATAATATGTGTGTGTGTGTGTGTGTGTGTGTGTGTGTACCTTCTTTGGCACTGTTACCATGTTGTTGTGAGTAGCTATAGTTCATTTATCTTTTTATTTCTATGTTGTATTCCATTATATAAATATATCATAATTTATCTATTCTACTATTGGGCTTTTCCCAGTTTGCCTATTACAAAAATATTTTTTTAACATTCTTCTTAACATTATTGCATGTATATCTTGGTGGAATTGAAGAGCCATAGGACCCGAATATCTTTAATTTTGGTAGATAATGCCAAACTATTTTCTGAGATGGTTGTACTAAAATTTTTTCTCATCACATATATAGAGTTTCCACTGGCTTACATCTTTGTCAGGATTGATATTGTCAATCTTTTTAAGTTTAGTCATTCTGGTGAGCATTTCATTGTGGTTTTATTTTGCCTGTCCTGACTACCTATTACCTATGCAGAGGAGTATCTTTCTACGTGTAAGTTAATCAGTTGGCTATAACTGCAGAAGGTGCCTTTTCAAGTTTCTTCCTTATATTTTTCTACAGGGTTATTTGACATTTTCTTATTTATTTGTAGGAGTTGTTTATATACCCTAGATATGAATTTTTTCCTAGGTATTTATGCAAATATATTTTCCTACTCTTTTTAATGTTATCTTTTGATAAACAGAACTTAATTTTAATGGAGTCAATTTGATCTGTGTTTTCCTTTATTGTTAATATTTTTTTTGTGTTCTGCTTAAGAAATCTTTCTTTACCCAGAGATTAGGAATATATTAGCCAATATTATCTTCTAATAGTTTATTGTTTAATCTTTTACATTTTATCTAATGTCCACCAGAAATTGATTTTTGTATATGGTGTGAAAAAGAGCATTACATTTCAATTCTTTTCCATATGGATATCCTATACACACCATCTTTGTCAAAAATTTATCTTTCTGGACTCTTCTATTTCAATACTTTGTTTGCCTATTCTTATACTAATATCATACTGTCTTATTTACTGTGCTTTTTTAGTCTTGATATTGAGTAGGTGAAATTATTCCAAAAGTATTTTTTAATAGTATATTAACTATTAGTAGGCCTTTGCATTTACATATAAATATTGGAATCAGCTTATGAAGTCTCTCCTTATCTTCAAAGTTGAGATATTGATGGGGATTTCATAGAATAAACATATTAGTTTACAGAGAACTTAAATCTTTACCATATTAAATCTTCAGATCTAGAAACAAGTTCCATCTTTGTCTTATAGACATTTATTTCTTTCAATAATGTTTGGGTTTTCTGAGTTAATTTTTGTATATGGTGTAAGTTATGTATTGAAATTTTTTTTGGGGGGGTATGTAGATAACCAATTGTTCTGGCACCATTTGTTAAAAAGGCTCTTGTTTCTCCAATAAATTGACTTCATACCTTTGTTGAAAATCAGTTTATATATGTTTGCATTCATTTTTGTTCTATTCCATTGGTATATTTGTCATTCTTATGTCTATACCTCACTATGTTGGTTACTATGATTTTATAATTCTTGAAATCAGTTAGTGTAATCTTCCTACTTTGTTCTTTTTTGAAGTTGTTCTGGCTATGCCAGGTCTCTTGCATTTCCATATAAATTTTAGAATCAGTTTGTCAATTTCTACCAAGAAAAAAACCTCATTGAGATTTTGATTAGGATTGTGTGATGCATCTATAAAACAGCTGAGCAAAATCTGACATCTTAAAACTTCTGAGTCCTCCAATCCATGAAAAAGATATATCTCTTAGTTTATTTTGATCTTCTTAAATTTTCTCAGCAATGTTTTATTATTTTCCTAAGTATTTCATATTTTTAATGTTTTGTGCATGGTTTAAACAAATGCTGTGATTATTCATTACTTATATGTAGAAATACAATTAGTTTTTGTGTATTGATATTGTAATACTAGTTCATCCTTGCTATATTAGTTAGCTCACTTATTAGTTCTGGTAGCTTCTTTGTACATTTCATCAGATTTTCTACCCAGATGATCATAGCATCTTCTTCTTTTTACTTCTCTCGTCCCAATATTTATGCCTTTAATTTTATGTTTCTTCCCTTATTGCACTGGTTATAAACTTTCACTGATCTTCGTTGGAAGGAGTTTTATTTCTCACTATTAAGTGTGATGTTGGCTTTAGCTTTTTTTGTAGGTAGTCTTTGTCTATTTGAGAAAGTTTCCTTCTATTCCTTGTTTGCTGAGAGTTTTTATCAGAATGGACATTGAATTTTGTCATATACTTTTTATACATGTATTGAAATTATATATATTTTTTTGTTTGTTAATATGGTGAATTACAATGATTGATTTTTAAATATTAAATCAGCCTTGCATTCCTGGGACAAAACTAACTTAGTCATGATGTTTTATCTTTTTTAATATTGTTAAATCTGATTTTCTAAAGTTGTATTTAGAATTTTTGTATATAGTCTCCTCTTATTCCCAGTAAATACATTGTAAGACCCCCAGTGTATGCTTGAAACTGTGGATTGTACAGAACCTTATATATACCATGTTTTGTTCTATACATACATATCTATGATAAAGTTTAGACTATTCTTGCACTTTGAAGCTATTATTAAGTAAAATAAGAGTTACTGGAACACAAACATTGCAATGCCATGGCAGTCAAACTGAAAATCAAGACAAGTCAATCTGATAATCAAGACAAGTCAGTCTGATAACCAAGTGACTAATGGAAGGGGAACATACACAACGTGGATATGCTGTTCATTTCATAAGGTTGTCAGATTCATTGGCATAGGGATTTTATAATATTCCCTTATTTTCCTTTTAATATCTGTGGAATCTGTAATGATGTTCTCTATTTGCTAATACATTTTGTCTTCTCTCTTTTTTTTCTTTATTAGTTTAGGTTTAAGTTTGTCAATTTTATTGGAATTCTCTAGGAACCAACATTTGTTTCATTAATTTTCTTAATTGTTTTTCTTTTTACTATTTTATAGATTTCTGATATTTTTTACTTGCTTACTTTGGTAGTTTCTTAAGTTGGAAGCTTTATGCCATTGATTTGATTCTTTTATATTGTAGATGTTAGGGCTATAGATTTCCCTTTAAATTATTGCTTTAGCAACATCTCATACTTTTTGATATAGTGTACGGTCATTTCATTCAGTTCAAGGTACTTTCTAATTTCCCTTTTGCTTTTTTTTTTGATCTACGAATTATTTACAAGTATATGTCTGGTTTGTAAATATCTGAATCATTTTTTAGAGATAATTCTGTTATTGATTTCTAATTTAATTCTATGGTGGTCAGAGAACTTACTTCGTATAACTTGCATCTTTTTAAATTTATCGAGGCTTCTTTTATAGCCATATCTGTCTAGTTGATGGTCTGTATGTATTTGAAAAAAATGTGTATTTGCTTTTCTAGGATGGAGTGTTTCATAAATATTGATTAGATCAAGTTGATTGTGTTTTTCAAATCTCCTGTATTCTTACTGGTTTTCTCTGCACTTATTCAGCCAATCATTGAGAGAGGGTATTGAAATCTCTGACTATAATTATAGATTAGTCTTTTTCTCTTTTAGTTTTTTCCTTATTCATCTTTGTGTTCTGTTATTGGGTATATAAATATTACGATTGCTATGTAGTCCTGAGGAATTGACTACTCTATCATCTTTATTCCCAGAAACATTCTTTTCTCTAAAAGTTACTAGTTCACATATTAACTAACATAGCCATTCTAGGTTTTAAAAAATTTGTGTTATCTTAATATAACTTTTTCTTTAAATCTATTTGTGACTTTGTGTATACAATGTGTTTGCTTTGGAAGCATATAGTTAGATCTTGCTTTTCTTAAAGCAAATCGTAAAATCTGTGTCTTTTAATTGGAATTTTTGGGCCATTTGTATCACAGCTATTGATATGGTTAAGTTTAAATCTATCACTTTGCTATTTGTCTTGTTTGTTCCATTTCTTCTATGTTCCTCTTCTCTTTCATTGTTTTATTTTTATTGAATGTTTTTTTTATGATTTTATCTCCTTTCTTGAGTTATTTTCATGTTTTTTTTTTATTTTGGAATTTATACTTATCACTGTCTATTTTTGAATGATATTGTACCACTTAATGTGTAGTATTCTTCTATTTCTTTTCTCTTGGCCTTCATGCTATTGTCACATGCTTTGCTTAATCACATATAATAAACCCATAATATCTTATTATTTTTGTTAAAACCATGAATTATGTTCTACAGAAATTAAATATTATTGGAAACATTTTATATATTTGACCATGTAGGTACCAAAGGCAGTGCTTTCCATTTTTTTTGTAGTTCCATATTTCCTTTTGCCTCCAGAACTTCCTTAACATTTTTGCTGGTGATAAACTTATTCAGCTATATGTGTCTAAAAATGTTCTTTTCTACCTTTAAAAAATAATGTTTCATTAGGTATAGAATTCTAGCTTAATAGTTTTCTTTTCTTTTTGCAATATTATACCTTTTCCCCTCCCCCTCCTCCTTCTGGTAAAAACCATTCTATTCTCTGCTTCTATGAGTTCAACTTTTTAAGAATCCACATATAAGTGAGATCATACAGTATTTGTCTTTTTCTACCTGACTTATCTGGTTTACTCATTAGACCTTTACTGAGGCCCTGCTACATGTTTAATCCTGTGTTTGACATTAGTTATACAAAGGTCCATGACTTCAAGGATCTCATAGTTTCATAAATGGAATAAAATAGGAGTAAAAGAATAAGCCAAAGAGAAGTAATGGAACAGAGAAGGACATAGAATAGAACAAAAATGATCTCTAATACAATTTGGTTCATGCTTTAACAGAGGCATTGAAGAATGCATATAGATGGATATATATATGAATTTATACATACATATATATATATATATGACATGTCATATGTGTCATATATCAGATATATAATATATGTGTATATATCACATTTTTTTTATTCATCAATGGAAGCATGGGTTATTTTTATAACTTGGCTGTTGTGAATAATGCCACAAGGAACATGGGAACACAGATATCTTTTTGAGGTACCGATTCCATTTTCTTTGAATATGTACCCAGAAATGTGATTTCTAGATCATATGGTAGCTCTATTTTTCAATGCCTCTGTTAAAGCATAAACCAAATTGTATTAGAGATCATTTTTGTTCTATTCTATGTCCTTCTCTGTTCCATTACTTCTCTTTGGCTTATTCTTTTACTCCTATTTTATTCCATATATGAAACTATTTTTTGAGGAACCACCACAGTTTTCCATAATGGCAGTACCAATTTACGTTCCCATCAACGGTGTATAGGGGTTGCCTTTTCACCATAGCTACACCAACACTTGTTATTTTTTGTCTTTTTGATTATTATCCCTTCTAACGGCTGTGAGGTGATATTTCATTGTGGTATTGATTTGTATTTCTCTGATTAGAGATTCTGAGTATCTTTCATGTATCTGTTGGCTATTTGCATGTCTTCTTTTGAGAAATGTTTATTTAGGGCCTTTGACCATTTTTTAATCAGGTTATTTATTTTCTTGCTATTGTGCTAAGTTTCTTATATATTTTGACTATTAATCTCTTATCAGATATGTGATTTGCAAAAATTTTCTCCCATTTCATAGGTTGTCTCTTCACTTTGTTGATTGTTTTCTTTGCTGTGCAGAAGATTTTTAGTTTCATTTAATCCCACTTGTCTATTTTTGCTTATGTTGCTTGTGCCTATGGGGTCATATCAAAAAAAATCATTGCCCACATGAATGTCAAGATTTTTTCCTTATTTTTTTGATATTTTTATAGTTTCAGAACTTGCATTTAAGTATTTAATTCATTTTGAGCTGATTTTTATATATGGAGTAAGATAAAGGTCTAATTTCATTCTTCTGCATGTGGAAACCAGTTTTCCTAGCACCATATATTAAAGAGATAGTCTTTCCCCTACATTTTTTTAAAAAATTAAGTTTATTGAGGTAGCATCAGTTAATGCAATTATATAATTTTCAGGTATACATTATAATTTGACATCTGTATATTCTATTGTGTGTTTACCACCCAAAGTCCAGTTTTCTTCAGCTACCATATATTTGATTTCCTTTATCCACTTCACTCTCCTCCTATCCTCCTATATTTGACTCCCTTTACCCTGTCTACTTCCTCATCCTCCCCGACCCCTACCCTCTGGTAACCACTAGTCCACAGTCCATGTCCATGAGTCTCTATTTGTTTGTCCTGTTCATTTGTTGCTTTTAGGTTTATATCCCACATATAAGTGATATTGTGTGATTTTCACCTTTTTCTGTCTGGCTTATTTCACTTACTATGATTATCTCACAGTCCATCGATGTTGTCACAAATGGCAGTATTTCATCTCTTCTCATGACTAATATTCCATTATATATATGTACCACAACTTCTTTAGCAAATATGTCGTAGGATACTTCAGCTGCTTCCTGGCCACTGTAAATAATGCTGCTATGAACATCTGTGTGCAAATATCTTTTGGGATATGGGTTTTCAAGTCTTTGGGGTAAATACCCAGTAGAGGGATTGCCAGATCATGTTAGATAAATTCTTTGTTTTTTGAGGAACCTCCATACTGCTTTCCATAGTGGCTGTACCAATTTGCAGTCTGCAATGTATGAAGGTTTCTGTTTATTCGCATCCTCTGCAGCATTTGTATTACTTGTCCTGTTGATTATAGCTATTCTAACAGGTGTGAGATGGTATCTCATTGTGGTTTTGATTTGTATTTCCCTAATAGCTAGTGATGTTGAACATCTTTTCAAATATTTATTGGTCATTTGTATGTCCTTGAGGTAGAAGTGTCTGCCCATATTTTGGCTGGATCATTTGTTTGTTTTTTGTTGTTGTTGTTATTGGGTTGTATGGGTTCTTTGTATATTTTGTATATTAGGTCCTTATCTGAGGCTTTGCTTGCAAATATATTTTCCCATTTGGATGGTTATCTCTTTTTTACCTTGTTGACAGTTTCTTTTGCTGAGCAGAAGCTTTTTAGCTTAATGTAGTCCCATTAGTTTATTTTAGCTTTTACTTCCCTTGTCTTTGAGGTCAAATTCATAAAATCCTCTTTAAGTCCAAGGTCCTTGAGTTTAGTTCCTATGTTTTCTTCTATGCATTTTATTATTCAAGTCTTATATTTAGGTCTTTAATCCACTTTGAGTTAATTTTGATGTATAGTGATAGACAACAATCTAGTTTTATTCTTTGCACGTGGCTTTCCAGTTTTGCCAGCACCATTTATTGAAGAGGCTTTCCTTTCTCCACTGTATGTTTTTGGCTTTTTTGTTGAAAATTATTTGCCTATATAAATATGGATTTACACCTGGACTCTCAGTTCTGTTCCACTGGTTCGTGTGTCTGTTTTTCTGCCAAGACCATGATGTTTTAATTACTCTTGTTTTGTAGTATAATTTGAAGTCAGGCAGTGTGATGTCTCTAGCCTTGTTCTTTTTTCTCAGGGTGACTTTGGCAATTTGGGATCTTTTGTGCTTTCATACAAATCTGATGATTTTTTGTTCTATTTCTTTAAAAAATGCTGATGGAATTTTGTTGGGGATTGCATTAAATTTGTATAATGCTTTAGGGGATATGGTCATTTTTACTATGATGATTCTTTCAATCCAAGAACATGGAATATCTTTTCATTTCTTTGTATCCTGTTTGATTTATTTTAATAGGGTCTTATAGTTTCATTATATAGGTCCTTTATATGTTTTGTTAAGTTTATTCCTAGTTTATTCTTTTTCTTGCAATTACAAAAGGAATTATTTTTTTCTACTTTTTCTGACACTTCATTATTAAAGTATAAGAATACCATGGATTTTTGAACGTCAATTTTATATTCAGAAATTTTACTGTATTTGCATGTTTCTAGTAGTGTTCTTATGGAATCTTTAGTGCTCTACATTAAAAAAAAAATTTAAAGATATTTTCCATTGTCTTCTTGCTTGCATATTTCTAACAAGAAAATTTCTGTCATTCTCATCTTTTCTTCTCTGTACTATATCTTTTTTTATGTCTGCTTTTAAGATTTTTTTACCTACCAATGGTTTTAAGTAATTTGATTTTGATGGGTTTTGATGTAGTTTTCTTTATATTTCTTTTCTTTGAGGTTTGTTGAACTTTTTGGTTATAGAGTTATGATTTTGTCAAATTTGGAAAACTTTGGACTATTATTTCTTTGGCATTATTTTGACATTCTTTTTCTTGTCTCCTCTTTCTGCTTTTCATTGAGGACTCCAGATATATATATATATATATATATATATATATATATATATATATATATATATATATATATATATTTAGATTGTTTGAAGTTTTACCATAGCTCACTAACACTCTGTTATCATTAAGTCTTTTTTCTCTGTGTGTTTTATTTCAGTGACATTTTCTTCTGTAATGTCTTATCTGATGGTAATTCTTTCCAGTATAGTTTTCATCTCTAGAAGTTTGATTTAGGTTTTGTTAATATCTTCTCTGTCTCTACTTAATTTTTTAAATACATGGAAGATAGTTATAATATCGTTTTAAATGCCTTTGTCTGTTGATTTTAATATCTATGTCAATTTGGAGTTGGTTTTCATTTGTTGATTTTTCTTCTTAATATGTTCTAGTTTCTTTGCATGCCCAATAAATTATTGATAGAATAGAAAACATTGTAAATTTTACATTGCTGGGTTCTGGTTGATTTTTTATTTCTATAAGTTTTTTGAGGTTTGTTCTGGGATGGGATGCAGCTAAGTTACTTAGAAATTGATCCTATTAAATTTTACTTTAATATTTGTTAGGTGGGAGTTGTACTGTTTTTAGTCTTGAGCTGATTATTTCCTGCTACCGAGGAAAGAACTTTCTGAGTATTCCTCTTAATTTTTGTAAATTATGAGGTTTTTCCAAACTGCCTTATAGGAACAATCATTTTTTCTGTCCTTTTCTGAATTTCAGGTACTGTTTTCTGTAATTTTTTTAATATAGTTTTCTCTGGCCTCTGCTTGTTTACTCACATGTGTGTATTGAGGACTCTACTGATTATACAAGGGGAACCCACTACACAGGCTTTTTACCTGCAGCTTTTTATTCCCCCTTCCGCCTTCAGCCATGTTGGTTTTTCTAAATTCTTAGCTGCATCTCTTCACCATGGAGAGTCTGCTGGACTACATGTGAGTACCCACTTCCCGTGCCATGGCCTAGGACTATTATAGGGGTCTTCTCATTCTTTCTCTGTCCTATGTCTTCTCTTGGGTTCTATTCTGATAATTGTTCAGTGACATGTTAACTTTCTTATGCTATCAAACTATGATACACACACACACACACACACACACACACACACACACACACATATATATTTTAAATTCAGTTTTTCTGGCATTTTTTTTTGGGTAAAAGGTTTGGTAGTAAATACCATTGGCAATTATTAGAATAAGAAGCCCCAAACATTTTAATTTTAACCAAATATTTTTCAGAGGTGTGAGCAGTTATTTCAGGTCTGGTATAGTCCTCACATAGAGTCTAAGTGGGATATGGAGCTGGTCATCTGGCACATCATACGGTTCTGACTGAAGAGCCTCCTAGATCCCACTCCCATGATGAAGAATGAGAAGACGCTTGAGAGGATGCTAATCCTATAGGGAGAAGGAGTCAGATGAGATGAGCTTGACTTAAGAACTGAACCTTGGTTACCAGGATGGGGAGTGAGGTATGATGTCAGTCATTCATATTTCTTTTCTGTCACTCCGCCATGGATTTATGAAGAGTTGCTTAAGAGAGAGAGAGTTGACTGTATGTTAAAAAGGGCACTTTCACTAAAAATTCTGCAAAAAAAATGGGGCCAGAAGCCCTTCATCAGCAGATGAAAGCAAACACTAGTTAAATATGAGTTATTACTGTTAATATGACCCTTTAAGCACACTCTGGCTGATAAGGCTTGGAGAAATCAGGTTACAAAGGGGCTGGGTCAACCTAAGTCCAGCTAAACTTTTATAGAGCTTCATTAATAGAAGGAGTCCTTGGTGCAAGCCTGTTGTCCATCAGAAACTAGCCTTGGGCCAGAAACTCATTTTTTCCTTGACTCCAGAATGTCTATCAGAAGGTGAGGCTCTTGCCTGGGACTGATATTTTTCTGGTCATACATAGGGCCAAATTTGCTGAAACTTAATCTGTTAGAATTGTCTGGGGGGCAATTTGTCAGTAACCTGTAGGCATTGAGAAGATATCAAAAGATTAATACAATGCATAAAATGAAAAATCAAGTAGTGGAGGTAGGGAGTGGGGAAACTATTTCCAGCAAACATAGCCCTAGTTTGTAAGATGAAATCTATATTTCACTCAACAGAAGGTACAAATCTGTATTGCATTAACTCTGCAATTCTAACCAAAACAAAGACAGGATGGCAAATATTTAAACAGTGATTAAAACATTGCCTAGGCAATAGGAAATGCCTGCTCTTGCCAAATGTTTGCTTGGACGAAATGAAATAAATGAGGGACACACAAACCATGTCCTCCTAGTTGCTTTCAGGACCTTTCTCTGGCATGGAGGAGCTCCCTCAGTCATAACTTGAGTCTTATGGGCCCCAATGGAAAAGGCCTAATGCAGAAGAACTCTGAAAACTGTTTATGGCTAAAAGGGCATGTAACATATATTTTTCTTTTAACATATTTTACATATATATGGCAGGGTGCAATCAGAGAAGATTTTCCTACTAGAAGGTTGAATACTTAATTCAAAACAAACAAACCAATATTGATTTAGTAGTATAATTCCCTCTACCCCTTAATTGGCTCTTTGCCAGCTGTTAGTCTAATTGCAGGGGTGGCAGCCTAAGATTCTACCGCCCTCGAGAACAACTTGAAGAAAACAGTGTCATTACTAATTATAGTGATGCTGTGACTGAAAGTAATACTCTGTCCTTTGAAAGACCTAAAATGATATGATAGCACACAAGCACCTGAGTACACTCCATAAATCTATATTCTACTAAAGTTGAACATTGCTATCATGTCATAAATGACACTGAACTCTCTCATTTCAGCTCTAAGTCAGGATGACCACAACTGTGATCAAGTCTCATGTAGTCATCTTGAAAGTAAAGTTTGGTGTGTTGGCACAAAGCAGTGGTAATGCTTCTGTATTCTTTTTAGTCAGGAAGATGGCTTGGTGACTTAATTCATATCAGTAAATAGCATTCACTGTCACATTCTCAGCACTGAACTCTATATACTGCAGGTGAGCAGCCAAGAGAAGAAGCATTGTTATGAGTTGAATTGTAACCCTCCAGAAAAAATATATTGAAGTCTTAACCCCCAGTACTTCAGAATATGATTTTATTTGGAAATAAGGTCATTGCAGATTTAATTAATTAAGATGAAGTCATAGTGGAATGGAGTGGATTTCTAATCTAATATAACTCATGACTTTATAAAAAGACAACCATGTGTAGAAAGACACTTAGGGAGAATGCCATGTAACTGTGAAGGTGGAGATTAGAGTTATGAAGTTGTGCATTTGCAAGCCAAGGATTGCTAAAGATTGCTGGCAAACTGCCAGAAGCTAAGAGGGAAACAAGGAAGATTCTCTCCTATAGGTTTCAGAGGCAATGTCCTGCTGACACTTTGATTTTGGACTTCTGGTCTCCAGAAGCTACTTGCCTTGTGTTACTTTGTTACAACAGTCCTAGAAAACCAATACAGTAAGGAATGCCTCTTGTCATTCAGCAGCATGGGACTTAGTGGTGGATATGTCATATCCACAGTGTATAATCTGGCCTAAATAGCTAAGTCTTTCTCCTACAACCATGCAGAGTACACTCATTCAAGTAATATGAACTAGCACCGGCTTAATAGACTTCCTCTTTATTGCTAGTGGGCCAACAAAAGTATAGACTAGGTTGATTATGTAGGTAAAAAGGAATTTGAAATGCTGAATGGCTAATTATTCCTCATTATATATATGTACCACAACTTCTTTAGCCAATCTGTCGTAGGATACTTCAGCTGCTTCCTGGCCACTGTAAATAATGCTGCTATGAACATCTGTGTGCAAATATCTTTTGGGATATGGGTTTTCAAGTCTTTGGGGTAAATAACGAGTAGAGGGATTGCCAGATCATGTTAGATAAATTCTTTGTTTTTTTGAGGAACCTCCATACTGCTTTCCATAGTGGCTGTACCAATTTGCAGTCTGCAGTGTATGAAGGTTTCTATTTATTCGCCACCTCAAGACATTCTAGGGAGGAGATGGAACTTGGACCGAGTCTGGGATGGTGAGAAGGGAAAGAGGAGCAGGAGTAATTAAGTTGGTTTCCTGATGTAAGTGGGGTTCTTAGATGATTATTCTGATAGCTATGTATAGAATAGAGGAAAGAGGGAAGAATGAAGGAAGAATACTGGGGAGGAGGCTGTTCAAGGAACTGAGATATGAGGTGAGGTAAGTGGAAGACAGAACATTGAAGAGAGAAAGGCTTATGAGAGAGGGAGAACTGAGTTGGGGTGGGGGCAGTAAGTAATTCCACACCTACTGCCAAGGGCCAAAGCATTTCTTTCTTACCCAAATGTTCAGATGTTACTAGAAAGTGTTATAAAAGCATAATAAGGTGCCAACTTAAGCTGCTGACACTACTCCCACTCCCTTCCCTGAAATTCCTCTCTTATGACCCAACAAGGGAGTTAAAAAAATAATATTTGTGAAGAAGAATAGAGCTGGGTCCCCACAGGAGTAGCCTTGTCAGCAGGATTTGCTCCCAGATCTGCAGTATTGAAAGTGGACATCTCAACCTCAGCCTCTGGTTTGGGTCTGGAAGAAAGTTTTAAATTCTTTGAAGCCCACAAACACTGGAAGCTCTATTCCTGGGAAGTCCCATCTTAAGAGCTATATCTGGTTATCTAGAACTATGGGAAATTGCCTGACCTGCTGTTCCAGTAAAGCCCAACCACATCTTCTTATTAAAACTGGACTTTGGGCACTCAGCTTTTCAGCTCCCTGCTGGTCAAGCTGGATGTAGAATTCAGGAGGTGCTAAGAGTCGTAGGGTTTCCCTTACACAGTTTTATCTGAGGGCTAATCAAAAACTCTTCAGGCAAGTGGTAACATTTGTACAGATCTCTTTGAAAAGAGGAAGAGGAAGATATGTGAGTGAATGCATTTCAACTTTTAGAAAAACTATTTAAAGAGGATATTCGGTAAAGAGAAGTAGTAGGTGGGTGGAGTGGCAGGCCATTTGGAACTCAGGAGTTTTAGCTAAGATGACGTTTCAAACACTGTTAGATTCATTATATCAATTCCAAGTACATTTGAGTTAATGTGCTTCTGTATTATTTTTAAACCTAAGAGCCATCACATTTTATTATGATTTACTAGTCAGGTAAATCAACTGGGATTAGCAACTCTCAGGGAATAGACCAAGCATAAAAGACAGGAGTAGAGGATGAGGAGAGGAAGGCTTTTTTAGGGTGTGAGCTATAAAGGGGAAGTTAGGTAGGCCACATGGGGGCTGGAGGGAGTTTTGAACAGTAAGAGGGCAGTATTGAATGTCAAGATAGGTTTGAGGCAGCTGGGAAGAAGCAGAAATTGACATGAGCCATGATGTAGAGGTAAGAGACCACCAAAGACAAAACAGTTACCATATACTAGATACTGAACATAAATGATGAATAAAATAGGTTTCCTGTCCTCTGGGGTTCACAGTCAGAGAAACAGGCAAGCAAACAAATAGTTTGCGCAGAAGGTTTTCAATTGAAAGAAGATAAAACTTCGGGGAATGAGGAGGAATAACCACCAACACTCACAGAACACTTTTGTGCCAGGCACTGTGCTAAGAGCTTTATCTGTATTATCCCAACAACCTTGTGATGGTCACTATCATTATCTCCATTTTTAGAGATAAAGAAACAGATCTCTTAGAGGAAGTAACTTGCCTAAGCGGGGAAGTGGGTGGTGAAATAGATATCCTCTAAATTTACGTAATCAACACAAATTCTAGCATTATTAATTAATAAGGTGTTAATTTAAGCTGCTAATACTCCTCCTACTCCCTTCCCTGATAAAGATTTTTTTTTTTTTGTGGAGAGAATTAAATTGTAAAATTTATACTAAAATAATCTGGACATTTTGAAAATGAAAAGCAACAAGAGAGGACTAGGTTTACCTGACATCAAATCATTACATGAAGCTATAATAATTTAAATATTGGGATGCTGGATCTATAAATAAATTAATTAATGATACAGAATAGAGAATATGTATGAAAAAATATGCTAGGAATGTAGTATATAAGATTGCACATTATATATGATAGGAAAATGTTGTTTATTCTGTAAATAGCAATGAGGTAATTGAGTAGCCAATTGTGTGTGAACATGAATTCATCTCTCTGAAATAAATTTTCAGGAGTACAATTGTTGGTTCATATTGGAATGTATGTTTAGTTTTATAACAAACTGCCAAACTTTTCCAAGGTGGCTATTTCATTTACATATATATTATATTATAGGTAAAATATATTATATAAATAATAAAAAGATTAACTCCCCAAAGGTATTAGCAAAGAGCAAGAACAGGTAGTTCACAGAAAAATAAGTACAAATGGCTATTTACATAGCCTCATTCATAATATAAAATATAAAAAATAAAATTATGGTAGATACCACTTTTTCATCTATCAAAGTGACAAAGAACATGGTGAATGAGGAAACAAATAATTTCATAAATTATTGATGGTAATATAAGCTAATGAAGTTGCATAGAGAACAATTTAATAATATTTTTGAAACATTTTAATGCCAATAACCTTTGACTCGGCAATTCTATTTCTAGGAATTTATCTAATAGATATGGTCATGTGAAATTTATTAATTCACTCAACAAATATTTATGTGCCAGTCACGGTTCTAGCTGCTTTGGATACATCAGTGAATAAAACAAAGATCCCTGCCCCTGGGGAGTTTATATTCTAGTATGGGAAGACAGACAATAAATAATAAATACAATAAATAGATGATAAACTATTTTGGAAAAAAAGAGCAGGATAAAGAAGATTGGGTGTGCTGGGAGTGGATATAGGTTGCTGAGTGCATGGTTGGGGTTGGCTCATTGAGTGACAACCTAAACCGGATCCAGTAGAGATACTTAAGGCTTACAGAATATTGTGCTTCCCCACATTTCCCAGACTCCTGGCAATTAGGCAAAATTGCCAAGGCCTTATGGCTAGTTTTGATAAATAGGCTATAGCTGGATATGATTTGGGCGGAAGTATTTGAGAATTGGTACGTGACATCCCAGCTCTTTCTTTTGTGTTATGATAATGTGAAAACCTCATGTGACAATGGTGCAATCATAAGATGGAAGCAGCCGCGACTATTTGGCCACCACTGGACACGACACTGCCTTTACGAACAGCCTGCATAGGACTTTCATGTGCTTAAACTACTGAGATTTTGAGGTTTGTAATTGTAGCCCAGCTGAACCTTACAAATTCAGGAGGTGAGGAGTTAGTCGTGTAGCTATTTAGGGGAAGAGCATTTTAGGCAGAGAAAACAGCAAGGGCAAGATCCCAAGATGGTAGTATACCTGGATGTTCCAGCAATTCATACACAAGATTATTTATGAAGCATTGTTTTAGAAGATTGGAACAAATAGTGTTCTTTGATAGGGGACTTTTAAATAATTATGGCACATTCATTCAAGCCATTGCAAATAATTAGGTGGACTATTATGCATTGATACATAATGATCTTCAAGATACACAATTAAGTAAAAAAAATCTAAGAAAAGAAAATAGTGTAAATAGCATAATATGGTTTAATAAATGCTCCGTTTATTAAAAAATTAAGATATTTATATGCTTGTTTAAGAATAAGGTTATGTGTGTTAGAAGGTCATCTCCTAGGAAACATTAAGGTATGTCATGCGCAAGAGGTGGGAGAGTGTCAAGGTTCTCAGCTGGAAGGGATTTTGCCTCTCCAGGGGACACTTGGCGATGTCTAGAGACAGTTTTAGTTGTCATGACTAATGAGGATGTTACTGGCATCCAGTGAATAGAGGCCAGGGATGCTGCTAACTTTCTGCAATGCACAAGATCAACCCTCACAATAGAGAATTATCTACCCCAAAAAGTCTATAGTGCTAAGATTGCGAAACCGTGGCTTATTGGGCCTTCGTTAAGAGGTTCCAATTGGGCTATTCTGAAATGGTGACATGTATGGGTGTGTTATCAGTACTTCATTGAGTCAACATTCTTTTCATGTGTAGCATTTGAGCTAAATTCTTCATAGGAGCCAGCAGCTGGGAAAAGACCAATCAAACAAGAAATTCTCATCAGCTTCTTTTAACCAAATCTTTCTTTTTGCTGGTTAGAAAATAATGGCTTTCTGTCTTTTAGTAAAAGCTCCTTCTGTATTTGAATATGCACTTTTGGTTATAACAAATAATGTGCTTCAACAAATGGAAAAAGTATCATAAATGACAACAGATGTAGCTTAGCCCTGACTTTAGATGGTGGCAAGGCCTCCTATAGGACAAACAACACTACGTACTTCCTACTCAGAGCCATCAAACAAAATGCTTACAAATTAGAAAGTAATGACCATTGCTTTACTTGTTACGATAAACCAGAAATACAGGTTTTGGCTTATTGAATCTATTATCGAACCATAATTAGCTGTGGTGTTTGGACATTTCTGAGCCCTATGGTAAGATAAATAATACTTATGGTTTCTTCAATGTATCAAATCATTGTTTATGAAATGCAGTGTAGTATGAAATGCTCTCCTCTCTCAGAGTTTAGACCGCAGAGTGACCAGGCGCTCATTCTGGGGTTGGGATTGAAATGCTGGAGCCCAGCATGGGTAATCTTCACGTAGACACTCTGACCACAGATGTCAAAGTGCTCAGCAGTGTCTTAGACCCACGCAGACGGGTGTTTAACCAATGCCCTTAACGTTGCCATGTGAGCTTTGGGTGGAATGGAGGAAGGGTAGCATTAAATACACTGAGTAATCTGAAAATGAAGGGTGGGAAATTAAAAATGAGTTCAGTTGGGTCCAAGGAAAATTTCTGAGGATGTCAGCATTTTCCATTTGGGGGAAAAAAGATGTCTTTAAAAACTTTTCCATAAGAGAACTTGCTAAAATCTCATCAGTGTATATGTGAACTAAAATAGTGCAGGGGGAAAAATTTTTAAACCTTAAATAGAAAAGTAAAGTATCAAAGACCCAAACCAAAATAATGTATCAGTGAAGAATAATACATCGGTGAAGACAAACAGACCTCAGTTTCCTTATCAGGAAACAGAGAGGAACAATCCCTTATCTAAAACTTTTGGAGCCAGATGAGTTTCACAATTTAGGATTTCTAGTATTTTAGAAAAGCAATAAAGTGCACATGTCATTAATTATATAGAACCATAGAGGGATTTGAGACTATATCCCATAATGAAACACATTATTTCTGTAGTGAATTGTGCACCTAATGGGTTAAATAAAACCTATAAATAGCCTCACATTAGAACAAGTCAGTTTTTGCTGCCAAATGAGTTTGCTCTACACTTATGAAAATACTTGAGTTTTCAGAACTTTTGGATTTATGAATTTTAAATGAGGGACTGTGTATCTTTATCTATCTCAAAAAGGAGTAATAAGAATAAAATTCTATATGGATAGACTATGTATAATGCTGGCATATGGTAAGCATGCAATTATGGTGGCTATTGTTATTAGGTTGAGCTGTATGAAATTTTTGTTTTACAGGTAAAAAATAATCAGATATTTTAGTTATAAAATTATTATCACTATTGGAATTCTTTGGGTTGATATATATTTTGGCTCCATTACTATTCCACTTCTTTTCCTTTTCCTCCCTCCTTTCTGTTTTTCCTCTTTCCTTCTCTCCTTCCTTCTGATGGAGAATCCACCTTAAAATTCCTGCATATAAAAAGTGATTCGAGTGGTTATCTTTGAACAAGCCCTTTAAGCTTCATCTACTTATATCTGGGTAGAATACCTTTGCTTAAAAAAGATAAAAACCAAAACAGAAACAAAAATAGTAAAACAGACAACAAGTATGTTACCTGTCTTTGATTTCCATGCCCTTCTTTCTCTGCAAGACCTAAGTGTTCTAACCATAATGATTGTGATCACCAGGAATTCCAGAATTGGCAGTCTGGACTGAGTCAGAGGGATCTGAGTTGGATCAGCACAAGTCTAGGACAAAGTCATGGTGAACTGGCAACACACACACACACACCCCACAAAGCAACCAGCAGTCAAGCACCATTGTATCTAAATAACCTGCTGCTCATAACTTCATATCCTGGGCTGCACTTCTCTGTATTCCTTTTGACTGCAGGTCTTTCAGCCACTCTTGCAGATCACTGTAGATGTTAAATGATCTTACGAACCATTCACAGGGGCAGAAAAGCCAACACATTTATGAACTATATTCTGTTCAAAATTGATTTCCAAGGTTGATTGTTTATTTGCTTAATTAAGAGGTTCTATGTCCCTAAGAGGAACTTAGTAATTGAAAGTTGCTAAAATATTTAATAAGTCTTGATTTTTATAGTTGGAATGACTCGAAGCTTGTCAAATATTTTCATGGTAATTCCTCTGATGAAGATGGAAGATCTAATTTAACCAAATAATTTATAATGAGAATAAAGATATAGAAAAATGGAATGAATATTTTTCTTTTCTTCTAGAAGATATCTGCATCAGAGTAGTTCTTAGACTGGATTCTATTGTTAACTGGTATAAGTAGGAATTGTGGAAAAAAGAAAAAGAATTAACTTTGGTAAACTTTGCTTTTCACAAAATCAAGCAGGTTTCATTACTGTAGAAATCCTCATAGCTTTTACCATATGAATTTACATTATGAATCTCCAAGAGGGGACTGAGTTTGTGGGAACTCCTAAGACTCTTTGAACATGGAAACTTTCCTTGTGCCAATAAACTTAATATCTCATGGAACACCAGTGTTTCAGACAGTAGTTTAGTGTTTGAAATATTGGCTCTGGTCTACTAGCAGGTCAGTTGAAATGTCATGAAACTCACAGTTTTCTTCTAAGGAAAACTGCTCTTCTAAGAAAAAATAAGCTATTGCTCACAGGCAGCCATAACTTGACCTTTTCCCTTCTCATGACTGTTTGGAGCAGAAGTAGGCACCTGATCCCAGTATGGGCAATCTCATGGACTGGCCGGAACTGAGAAGTGTGGAGAGGACCAGTTAGTTAGCAAACACATAAAGGGGCTGCCATGAAGCAACAGGGTCCTTGAGGCTCCCTAAGTAAATCATAGTCATGCATAGGAAGAAGCCTTGAGAATGAGGCAGGAAAGATAAGTAGAGTGGAGAGTGAGGTGTCTGTTAGTTGTGTCAAAAGCTGTGGAAACAGGGCATGTCAGTCACCAAAAGGGAAGTGAGTTTTGACTACCTTCTTTGGAAGGGCAAGCAGGCAACCACATCCTTAGAGCAACCCTGGGAACTTCCAATTGCTTTTACCAGCCTGGGATCTGTAACTTTCTGGATTCCTCAAAATATTGCTGTTCTTATTTTCAGGGACTTACTGTTATAAACTCCTTCATCATCCAATGCATTTTTATGACAAATTCCATCACATTTTGACAACTCTGCACCTTGCAAAAAATATCCAATGAACACTTTCAGATTCTTCTGAAGACTTTTTTTTCTATTAGAATATTTTTTTCTCCTGCAAAGTTGATGTATAGAAAAAATTAAAGCCCAGTTAAGTTCAAAGCAGTCAGTAAAAATTACCTATAATCTCCCTCACTAGGATAGCCACTGCTAAATTTGGATATATCTGTATAGCATTCTTATAAAAATGGGAACACACTGTATATGTTATCTTATATTTTATGTTTAACTATTGTAGGTAGTTTTTCCTTTTTATCACAATATATTTAGTGGTTAAACCATATTCTCTTGTGTATACAAAGTTTATTTAATAAAATCCCAGTGTTGGACATTTTGGTTGTTTAATTTTTACTACTATAAACCCTTCTGTGATAAATAATGTTTGTATACATATGATTATATCTCAGGATAAAAATCTTGGACATGGAGTTATTGGATCAAAATACATGTATAGTTTTAAGGATTTTGATTCTTATGGACAAATTGGCCTCCAAAGTCTGTACTAATTTATACATCAGTTTAGCAGTCTCTGACAGCCAAGCTTCTTTTCTATGGTATCTCTTTCCAAGCTTTTCACTTGTCCTACAACAACATTGCTTGTCCTAACCTTGTCAGTGTGGGCTCTGACCACTTTGTCTCAGAACAGGTCTCAATCTTCTTTTTTTCTGCCACTGGCTCTCCTTCTATTGAATTGCTTACTGAGTAGTAGAGAAGGAGAAACATGAACTATTGTTTTTGCACCCCAGTTTTTTCCAGCCTTGGGGAAGCAGGAGTAGCAGCAGATTAAACTCAAGCCTCACAAGATTTTCTTCTGTTGGGAAATGAAAGAACCTTTAGGTTCAAGGAGCCCATTAGTGGCAAATAAATTAAGAGCATAAACTCAAAGGATGTTCACAGCTTGCAGCTTGGTATTAAGCAGTTGCTTGCAACTCATATAATCTTTCCTTGCTGAAATGTGTTTGAAGACAATGACAACTCTGATTACATCCCTGATATAGCAGATAGGGTCAACCACTTGTGGCCCCAGTCAACAATGAGACAGTTGTGACAAATAATAGTTTAAGTGAGACAATAATAGTTTAGAGGAGACTAAAGAACCAGTGCTGTTTTTTATTGTGTAACTATTCATCTTATGTGTTTAGGGAAACAGGACCTGAGAATCATGATTATGGACTATTAAACTCTTTCTTTTGCTCTTGGTGGTCAAAAGGGCACTTGGGGAATTTTGCTGTTAGTTGGCATTTCCAGTGCAGCAAGCAAAGGTAGGTTGAAGAGACAATTATTTTTAGTGCCTGCTTGTCTCTCTGGTAAGAACTTCTGAAAATTCTGAGAAGTTTGAGGCTACCCATTAAAATCAGTATGTTGGGCTTTTGCACATTTTCTATTTTAGTTATTTATGTTCTTCCTAATCAAATTAGTTCGTGCTATTGAGAATAAACTGTATTTTTCATACATTTATTTATTTACTCTTCCCTTATTCAAAAGACATCTATTGAATTTTTATTATCCATTTTTGCATGTGTTTTAAAAATTTGTATGTATTTTATTTAAGAATTTAAGGTCCATCAAAAAGCATGAGTTTTAGAACCATTAATATTATTATGCCTGGTTTTATTACAATCTAATAATCCATCCCCTTAAATCCTTCAAGTCCTCAGTTTTATGGGTAGGGTGAAGGTTGAGGGATTTCTTTTTAATTAAATAAAAAGGCATGAGTTGTGCTCTCACACATTACAAAAAGGTCAGAGCCTCACCCAACAATTCCAATAATACTTTGGGGGGAGCGCGGGGGAATGAAGGAAGGGTGGAGAATACACTGCAACCTGTGTGTCTGCTGTCACTTGGCTGGCATGGTTTCTCTTACTTCCTGAAGCAGTGTTTTTGTTTTGGCCCTGCCTTCTCTTGTGCCAGGAATAACCTCTTTTCCTTTATTCCTCAAAGCACTACTAATTTAAGACTGTTGCATGAAGTAGATGTTTCTGAGTGTTTTTTTTTTTTTTTTTTTTGGGGGGGGGGGGGGGGGGGGGGGGGTGTTGGTAATGCAGGGTAATTACTGAAAAGTTTGCCAAACTGCAAGGTCTGAAGGAACAGTTCCCACAAGACTGCCCTTATTTCTGACACCAACTGAAAATTTAGGGGCTTTCCCAAAAGACACTTAGGTTGGATAATTTGCAAGAAGGAGTTACAGAACTCACTGAAAGTTATACTCATGGTTATACTCATGGAGAGTTATACTCTCATTACAGGGAGAGGATACAGGTTAACTTTAGCCAAATGAAGAGACACATAAGGCAGACTCCAGGAGAATTCCAGATGTGGGGCTTCCAGCTGTCTTTTCCTTGTGGAGTGATGGTCACTGTTACCTCTTCTTGACCATGCAATGTGACTGTATGCAGAGTGTTGCCAAGTGAAGCTCATCTGAGCCTTTAATGTCCAGAGATTTTATTGGTATATGATTACACACTTGCCTGTATAACTGACCTTTAGTCTCCAGACCCTCTGGGAGGTTTGAACTAATACCTTTAGTCTCCAGTTCCTCTGGTCATGGGAACTGATACAACATGGCCCAAGGCCTCCATTTTAATCACACTGTTAGACTACTCAGTGGCCAGTTCCCTGAGGCAAAAAAAAAAAAAAAAAAGACAGTCCTATCAGCTAAGACATCCCAGGGGCCTACATATCACAGCTGAATGCCTGAGGGGCAAAAGCCAAAACTCTCTTTATGTAAGATTAATTCTTCACTACACAATTCCATTAATGAGACATTTTTAGAAACTTATTGGTCATTCTTAATTTCACTGATTGGGTACCTACCCCCTGCCATTTTCCCTTATGTTTTTTGAGATTCTCTCTTTCTCTAGACTCTCTTAATGCCTCCTTTAAACCTCATTTCTGGATGCACATGTGTCTTTTTCTAGCTGCCCTTATAAATGCAATATTTTCACTTTACTATGCAGAGCAATCCATCTCTCTGGGACTTATCCTAGTACCACCAGATTGAGTCCAGCAGACCTCCCCTTTCTTGTCTGAAAAATCCATCAGAATTCATTAGGATGTTTTCATCAACAAAAGAACCATAACTTCCTTATTCATGTCCACTCTTTTAGAAGACAAATACTGAACAAAACTACCTATCAATCATAGATTGCTAACCCAGTAAAACTATCTTCACAGGTGACAATCATATCGGACAAAAGCAATTGGGGAAACTTGAAGCCAGGAAAAATTTATCTAAGATTGTTATTTTTAAACAAGTAGCCAGCCTTGCAAGTTTATAGATTGGTCCCCAAAGCTTGTGCTCTGTGATTGCTCTGCCTTGACAGGTTAACAATGGAGAAGAGAGACAGAAGCTACACTGCACAGAGCAAGAGCCATGGGGGTGTTGGGAGATTGAGGTGTGTGGGGGGAGGGAAGGTGAGTGTGGGGAGGTGGGGTGGGTCGGTGGTGTGCTGGAGAAAGATGATCATGTATAGGAGAGAAGGTAGTGGCTGTCACACTTTAATATCTGAAAGCAATTTCAAAATCTCCATGTAGAAAATTTCTTTTGCTATACATGGACATAACTAAAAAAAGCCTTAAAAAGTTTTATACCTCCAGATTTTATTTTTTTTGTAAAAAAAAAAATGACTATTTGGATATGGTAAGCAGCCTCTGGGTATGCAGGAATACTAATGTTTGTCTTTTTTTCTCTTTGGGGCTGGAACTTGTCCTGAGTGTGGGCATAGCTGGAATTATAGATGGGTGGTGCAGGCTTCGTGTCAGTGCAGAATACTTTCATGAGTGACCCAGTCTCTGTCATTTCCAAAATGTTCACATGGACCATGTGTCCTTTACTCTAAAACATTTGCTGTCGTTTGTCAGCAGAATCTACACAGGTGCAAAGTTCCAGACCCTCACTTACTGGTGAGCTTTTCCAAGGCATTTGCCTTGTCTCCATCTCCTGTTGACTAAGTTGGGATTCAACTGAGGTGTTTTACTGACTTGGGAATTTTGTTTTTATTCATCCTCTATTTGGAAATGGGGATTGTAGAGGTTGTTTATTGTTGTTTGGTTTTAGGAAGAGCAGAGGAAAACAGTCCTTGGAACTTAAATAGGGTGCACAAATTCCTAAAATGTTAGGTATATGGTTCCATCTCTTAAGCCATTTCTGAATGATTGAGACACAATCAAAAGAACACTAGAAAATTTCATAAGAAATGAGTAACTGAATAAATAAATGATTGAATAATGAAACCCGAACCTCAGAATATTTAGAGATTTCTGGAATGGAAAAATATCTTGGAAATAGTTTTCTCTGACTCATTGTCTTATAGAAGAGAAAATAGAATGAAGATGTCCCAGCACTAACTTGCTCCTTTCCAGGTTAGAGCACATTGCTAGATAGTCTGGGAAATTGGCCTTGAATCTGGGACCTTTGACTCTGAGAGGTTTGCATCAGAGCCTCTAGTTTGTATCCTGCTTCAAGGACATCTTTGCTTCAAGTCATTAGGGATTATATTCTCCTCAGAAAGGAGCTGCCTCAGTTTCTTAGCCCAGATGATGTGCGTGAGAATGCTCCTTCTATTTTCTGTCACTTTTTCTTATCTCTGTGACAACTAATGTTTCATGCAGTTAAATTTTTTATTGTGTTTTCTTTTTCATTAAAATATTTTGTTATAATTTCTCTTTATTTTTTTCTTTTGAATTCTTGGACAAGAATTCTTCTCTTTTTTGTATTACTTATCTTTCAGTTTTTCTGTTTTAACTTTTGCTTTTTTTTAATCCATTTTATGTGGTGATGGTGTAGATCATGATGATAAAAAAAATGGTTAAATAGCAGTAACTGTGTACTAAGTACTGCTCTAAATACTTACATATATAACACCCGGAGGCCTAGCATTATTCTCATTTCACAAATATTTATGAACTCAAACCTTTTCTTTAGGTTGAAATATATTTTAATTCTGATTTTTACGTACTTTTGCAACCAAAGTTTAATTCCTTTCAAATTTATCATTCTTAAACTTTCATTGCTAAAATTCTTTCTATTTTAAACTCTACTTTTAAACATTTTTAATTTTTATCTTATATTATATTTTACTTGCTTAATTACATTTAAAAGATGTTCTCTTTTTTGCTGCCTTAGTTTTAATATTTTTGGCATATTTTAATCCATCTTTAAAAATTTCTTCCTTTCATACAGGAGGTAGAGAAATAATTAAACAAGAGCAGGACATATTCAGACCAGTTCAGAGAAAAGCCAGCATTATGGGGGAATAAGATGAACTGCAAATATCCCAGACAAAATCAAAGAGACTAAAAAGAATTAGTTACATTTAACTTGTGAACCTTGGTTAGATGCTGGTTCGAAAACAAAACAAAACATAGTTAACAAAGATATTTTTAGGATTATTATGGAAATTTGAATATGAACTGGAACTATCCTTTATTTTCTTAAGTGTGATAATAGTATGAGAGTTATGCTGGAGAATATCCTTACCCTTAGGCCATGAATAAGAGAGATGGATAAAGTAAATATGGCAAAATGTTACCAATTACTGAATCTAAATGAAAGATATATAGATGGGTCTTGACTTTACTATTCTTCAACTTTCTTGTGGTTTGAAAATTTTCATGATGAAAGTTAGAAAATACAAACAACCCCAAACAGAAATAATGAAAAATGTCTACCTTTTGTATCTGTCTTTTAATTTTTGTTTATAACTTGAATATTATTATTTCTATTACTAATTTTTCTGCATTTTTATTTTAACATTTTTTAATATTTGTTATCTTATTTTATATGCTCACCCACTCTTCACTGTTGGTTCTCCAGAAAATTCACACATAACTAGGGAAACCACAAGTTACATCCCTCTCCTAAATTTCACAATAGCCAAAAATGGAGAGATTCATCATTCCCGACTTTCCCATTGAAATATTCATGACAACAATAGTAATAACATAAATGCAAAGTGCAACAGCAGGAAAACTGCAGGAGCCATTTCTAATGGCCCAGGTGTAGAGTGGCTCTGGGGCAGGAAGCCAGCAGCAGATTCCCTGCCACCACTCCTGATGCAGAGAAAACAGCCATGCTCAAAAGTTGCTCTTAGGTATATACCTGGTTTGTCAAAGAGAACTCAAAGCACAGGCAGAACATAATGCAATTTTCTAAAGTGTGAATTTCACTTTAAGATTAGAGGAAAGTTACTTTTATACTAAGATAAACATGGGTATATTATGGAATAGCTTGCAAAATGGAAATTCCCAAGGAATTTCATGTTTCGAGAGATCCTTTAAGACTGTTTTGAGAGATCCTTTAAGATTCCCAGGAGTGTAAGTGGAATGGTTTGTGAAGCTCTGTATTATGATTTGTTATGGGTAGGTTTGCTTAAAGAAGGTTTTATAGAAAAAAAGATTTTGTGGGCTAATATTGAAAAATATATACAACATATATATCATAATATATATAACATATGCATTAGCACATATAATAGTGAATGTATATATAATATATTAGTTCACAAAACTTTCTCCCTATATGACCTTTTTTAAACTAAACCCACTATTGTACTATGTGTGTGTGTGTGTGTGTGTGTGTAATCTCTTTTTTCTTTTGATAGTCACTTCATGACTACTTGTTATGAATTAGATTGTGTATCCCCCAAATTTAAATACTGAAGTTCTCATCTCCAGTAATTTAGCATGTGATTGTATTTGGAGACAGGGCTTTTAAAGACGTAATTAAGGTACAATGAAGTCATATGGGCCCTAATCCAGTATTACTGATGTTCTTATAAGAAGAGGAGATTGGAACAGAGACATGCATACAGAGAGGGAAGACCATGTGAGAACATGGGAGAAGATGGTCGCCTGCAAGCCAAAGAGAGAGGCCTCAGAAGAAACCAACCTGCTGACATCTTAAACTTGTATTTCTAGCCTCCAGAACCATGAGAAAATAAATTTCCGTTGTTTGAGCCCCCCAGTTTGTAGCAACTTTCTTTTGGCAGTCCTAGCAAACTAACACACCACTAGAAGGCTACTCATCAATTGTATTATTCCATTAATTGTGTCACTTATTTTCAAGTGTTGTTTTCTCCATTCTCACTCACCAACATCATTTCAACTTTTGACTTCCTGTTCAGAAGTTGAAAGGATAGAGTTAGAGGGCAGATGTTGGAAACAAATGTCTTATGAACTAGAAAGGTACCTGTGAATATATGAATCTGCAGTGTAAGGTAACAGGGTATGGTGGTTACTATGACAACAGAAGGGTGCATTCCCTTCTGGACTGTCTGGCAGTTGTTATCTCTGCTCCAGAGACAACCTGGGCCTCAAACCATATTCCCTTGATTTATTACAAGATGACCACAAATCCATGTGTTAATGAAGCCTTGTATGCAGACTCCATACCACTTGTATATTTACCTGCAAGTAACTTATAAACTCATTTGGTAAATTCCAAATTACTTAAGAGTAGCTTTATTTATCATATAGTTTCTCCATCATGATGCTATGTGGGGTATATACAGAATTGAAAAAAGGACACATGTACTTTTTAAATGATAAAAGTTCATTGTAAAAAAATACATATTATTTTTTTCCTCCTGTGAATCCTTTGCTTGGAATTCCACTTCTAATTCTATTTTTTGTGTGAACCCCTTGAACATGCTCCCTATTCTTCTTGGTCCATCAAAGCAGCCTTATTTGCCTCCAGCTAAAAGGATTGAAAGAAAAGACAGGCCCCCATCACAGAATATTTGAAGTGGTTACTCACCAGGCCTGTATATACATATCAAAATTCTCAGAGTTGTTATAGCAGCTGTTGTAACTGAAAATAATTCTGCAAACAGGATCATTTTCTGTGTAGTTTATGAGCTCGGGAACAGTCCAGAAGCGTTGGAATTTGAGTTACCGTTAGCCCACTCAGCCAATCTCCACATGTCACAGACTGGTAATTTGATCTACAGCTCCCTTGAAGTGAGTTTGCACTGAACACAGAAAGCTCTTTTTTTTTCTTCCTTTTTGCCAGACATTAAATGGACTTTTATGTGTGTCTTTTTTTCCCCCTTACAAAATCACGATTGGATTCAACAAAAATATTACACACCTTCTTCCTGAGGGTTTCGTATCCTTTTCTTGGACTCACAGCCACACGTTTTCGGCAGCTGCCTGCCCTCTGTTCATCAGAGAGCCTGAGTACCTAAGACTGGGAAAGACAGGCTTGAATTTAGCTGCGCCTAAGAAAATATAGACAGCAGTGAGAAAAACATCTTCCAGTGACCTTTCCTTTCAAAACTCTGGAAGTCTGTTGCTTCTCAGTGCTCTTATCATTGCTGAAAAGTTTTGATTTTTCCAGTCTCCATTGGTGGTTTTCAAGGCGAATTAGAGCAGAAGCTGAAAGAGCCTCTTGTTTTTAGCGAGCAGGAGATCTCCTCAGGATGGAGGCAGCCTCACCTGGCCTCTCCTGGCCACCTCCCAGTGTGGCCAGAGCAAGGGGTGTGTCTGATGATGGAGACAATTGGAGCCACTTCAGCAGTGGTTGCTGGTGCCATATTTATTCCATCTGCTGATATTTAGATTGTGGTGGGTAGGTCAGAATGCCTGATGATGCCATCAGCTCCCCACATTGCAACAGATAGCCTACTTTCCAGCTACTTTGCATGATATCCAGACTTCCTGGTAGTAAGGTTTGGGTGGTTCACAAAGCCTGAGGCGGCACCACTGAGCTTACCTGCTTCCATTTGTTAATGATTCCCTAACCAGTGGTTGAAATACTTAAGATAATAGTGGCCACAATGATGTGCTATTTTGGATTATTAAAAACTGAAAAAAAAAATTTTTGAAGAAGAAGACAGTTTGTCAAAAAGCATAGTAACTTTTACATCAGTAGCACTCGCAGTCCTGTCTGTCTTAACAGCCAGTTGTACTGTTAAGGAAAGGTTAAATATAAGTCTTCAGAGTCACTGGAGTTCTTAGAACATTTTAAGTTAAAGTCTAATACTTTCTTCCCTAAAGACATCAAAACTTATTTGATCCAAGTTTTGAGATACCTAAGACCATTGTGGTTTGGATGATAACTGTTTATGATTGATACAAATTGACACAAGTATATAGAATATTGAGTAGTGGTGACTTGCAGTTCATCTGGGATCATTGCACACAACAGAAATAATCTATGCTTGTCTGGAGTAACCAAGGGGAGAAAGGTGGAAGGTTCACCATAGGATGCAGAACTGCAGTGTTCAAATCACATACACACTATATCCCAATAAACAAAGTCCCAATTGCTGCAACTGACTTCTAGTTTTTCCAAACAGAGGTTGATTATGGAGAAAACACACAAACAAAAAGACCCAACCAGATGTTTGATTATACCATTAATTTTGTGATTATTTCCATGGGAGTGTGTGAAAGAAGTTAATTAGGTTCTGGTTCTAGAGCAGGCAAGACTCTGGCTCTGAACCCAGCTCTGCAGGATGGTGCCCCTCAGAAAGCCTTGCTTGTGCCTTGACAGCAATGCCTGAGGAGGAGGTTGTCCTGAAGTTTTCCCTGGGTGAGTCATAGCAGCAGGCTCAATGATCCTGGCCTTTCCAAAAGGAAGAAGATAGATCGGATGTTTCCTGAAACACCTCATGAAATTTGGGGGATAAAATATTTAAAAGATTAAAAAGCTTTTTTCCTGATTTCCCTGTGGAAGATGACCAAATACTGTTAAAATCTTCCCATTTCTGGTAAATAAATCAATTGCCAAATATTTATAACATGCCTTCCATAGTCAAAATCTGAATCCAAAATTGCTTATCAGAGAAACTCATCTGCAGAAAAAACTCATCATCAAATGGCAATGTCATAACCATGTCCAAAGGCAAAATGCACAGTCCCAGCTTAGCAATGCATCTGTTTGCAGCTTGCTGGGGGATAAGCATTCTCCAATCTAGATTCTTTACTAAGAAATTAGGTAATTCAGCAACACTAATAAATCTAGCTTCATCTTAAGGGAAGTTTATAGTTTTAAAACAGGAAATGAAAAACAATAAGTAAGAAACTATAAAATAAATCTGAGCACTCAGCTTTATGTTACATTTTATGTCCAGTGATACATAGGGCTTACTTTAGGAAATGACAGGCTTATATAGAAGGCCAGCAACTTCTGGAGACTGTCTCTCTCTCTCTCTCTCTCTCTCTCTCTCTCTCTCTCTCTCTCTCTCTCTCTCTCTCTCTTATTGAAATGGAAATGAGAGCAATGTTGGATACACTTAAGACTTAGTTTTTCATTTCTTTGTAAGTTTCTACTTGGAAAGCTTTAATATGCATCTCAAAGTTTCCCCCCCTCTTTTAACATTTGTATGCCATCTTATGGCAAATGAAACTTTGCTGTAAATTTGCATGTATTCTTAATAGCCAGATTTTATTGAGTGATGACAGTGAGCCAGGTTCTGTATTAAGAACTAAAATGCATTAGTTTATTTAACTTACATAACATTATGATGTCTGCACTATTATTATCCCTATGATCAAAAAAATTAGGCAACTTGCCTAAGACATAGCTATTAACAGGTGTTGCATCAAGAACTCCGATCTTCCTGTCTCCAGAGCCTGAGGTCTAAATCTATCCTACTGATTTTCATTCTATATCATGAGTTTCACAGTCTGAAACTTGGGAACTCTGGAGAGCCATGGGATAATGTTTAAGGAATATTTAAGTGAGTTGTACACACTACAACTTCCACATTATATTGTAATTTCTTTTAAATACAATCTCTTTGAAATATATACAAGAGGAGTCTCTGACCGATAAGCTCAGGTATCCAAACTGACTGAGTTTGCATGTGCTATATCTCTAGCATTTGGGTTTTAACAGACAGCAAAGTGGAAATGACCACTCCTTTTCCTGGGCTTCAAGGATTTTAAAAGTGTCCTGCCTGCTGCTGAAGTTGCAGAGCTCAGAATTTCAGAATTTCAGCATTGGCGGTGTGCATTGCCTGAATGAAAAGGTCAGGGTATAAAGTGAAGATTATATGATTTGTAGTCTAAAGAAGGCCAGAGAATTCCCAGTGTCCCCCCTCTGTCATGGTCTCAGCTTTCTCAGCTTTTATAGAAATTATATAAATACCCACTCATTTGGAGTGTTAGCATTAGACAATATTGTGATTGAAATTTACAAGTTATTGTTTTTGGTGGCATTAAAGGTCTCCTCCAGGGCTAGACAACATGGGGCTGGTACTTTATCATCCTCTGTTTCTAAGGACCTGTTAAAGTCATTTTCAGGGAGTGCCGTATCCGTCAGGATCCTGGCAGGAAACAGATGGTGCACTCATGCTGGGAGAGTTTCATAAAGGGACTGTTTACAAAGGTGTGTGTGCAGGATTTAGGAAAAGCAACAAGGGATGTTGCAGTGCTCTAGTGGGGAGCTGTTACCAAGACTAAGTGTGAAGGGGGAAGGAGGATGAGAGTTTACTAGAACCTAGAGTTTTTGGAGAGAGGCGCCAGACAAGATGGCCTCTGTAGAGGGATGCAATCAACCCACAAAAATTATCAGGAAAAGATCTTGGGGGAAAAAAATTTTCTGACCTCACTTTGTCCCTGTCCTCTGATCGCCTGCAGGTGCTCACCATTGGCTGAACCCAAGTGGAAACCAGAGGGGAAGGGAGCTCTTGATGCAGTCTATACAGGTCAGCAGTCAGGGCAGAGAGCAGATGGAGAAGAGGGGAGAGCCTACCTCTGGTAGGCAGAGGTACTGAGCACAGCCACACAGCACACTGAATATGTTAACTAGTAATCTTTATCACTTTTGTCAGATTTGGCCCAATGTCAACGCAAATGCAATATTATGCTACCTTTGGTAGCTCTGCCTTTCCTTGTGTATTTTCTCCATTTCTAGAAATGGTCACACTTCACTTCCAAGCTGTCTTGTGTTCCTTTGCTCCTCTAATTGTTCTTGTTGTAAAAAAAAATGAATACAAGATATTAATTCACACACTTAAATGTCTTATGCGTAACTGCTTTTCAAAAAATTCATACTTATTTTTGCTCCTGGGATGGCTAAGCTGCTATCAGACTGACTACAATGAAAAATACAAAGAACAACTTTCTGAAGACACTAGAAAGTGAGTAAATGCAAGTAGATCATGGAGGGGTACAGTTGGCACTTGGATGAAAGGGCAAGACAAATAATTTCTTTTCTTATTTCATGGTTTTTAGCTTACGAGTAGGCAGTGGGTAATGGCCATAGTCTTTCAGGCCTGAAGAATTAAGAGAAAGAGTTGAGAGCAAGCACATCCATTGAAAAGTGAGGGGGAAATTTCTAAAAGGAGAGAGCCAGAGAAGGTAGACCCTAAAACTGTGTAAACTGCCCAAATTCCTGGCTGGCCCCTGAACCATGAATACATGTGGCAGACTACAAGCAGCTCAGTAAAGGATAAGTGAAGTGAACTAACATTGCTCAAATGACAGAATACTTTGATATTTTTTACGGGTTAGTCAAAACAAAAACATCACACTCCATGAGAAGCATAATAGAATCAACGGTCCTCTTAACAAAACATTTGCAATGTCCAGGATACCATCCAGAGTTACCTGACATAAAAGGAACAAGGATGGGGTTCTTGATCTATGCTCAAGAGAAAATATAATTAGAGGAGATCATTTCTGAGATGAGTCAGATATTAGAATTAGCAGACATGATTTTAAAACAAATATTAAACAGTAATTAGGAGAATATTGATATCTTCAAGGGCTTATATTAGAAAGAAGATAATTCTAAATTGAAGATCTAAGGCACTACCTTAGAAATCTATGAAGATTTCTAAACCCCAATTCAGTAAAAGGATGAAACTAATTAAAATAAGAACAGAAATAAATGAAAAAGAAAACAAACAGAGAGACTATACTGGTTACAAGAGATAGACTTTAGATGTAAAGACAGAGATAATGTAAAGATGATTTTTGAAAAAAATCAAGAAAATTGATATAACCATAGTTAGGCTAATCAAGAAAAAAGAGGACACAAGTAACTAATATCAGGAATGAAAAAGAGAATGTAACTACAGATCCCACAGACATATAGTAAAACAACATGCTGAATACTGTTTTTATCTGTGAGTCCTGGGCATTAAGAGGCCAAAATGCCCTGTCAACACTTATAAATTATAGTTTAGTGGGACTTTTGCTATGTCCTCTGGCAAGACTATGCCCTTTTAGGGCCTAGGCCTCCAATCCTGCAGAGCCCAGAATTGAGGGGATGGGAAGGACAAAATTCCCCAAGGGGTCAGTGGAAGCGATGGCAAGTGGGGTCTCTCCTATTTTCACTCCTTGGTTACATAGTTACTACACTGGAATGTTTTGGAGCTTTTTGATTGTGAATATTTGGGTGCAGGAGTAGTGTCACTGAGAACACTCCGCCAAAATATTTTCCATAAATACTGGGCGGTCTCCCTCATTACTGTGGCTTGATTTCCATCTTTATTTTTTAAGCCCTGTCCAGGTAACATATCTCAAAGCAGGCCTTTAGCTTACATAATTTATTTATTTTCTCTCCTAACACTTCTGGAGAGGATAAAGGGAGTGGTGTAGAGAAAAGAACTAGGTTTATCTACAGGAATATAGTTCCTGCTCACCACATGCTTGTTCCCCACGTGTCCCACTCTCCTTTGCAGTTCCTCTGGGGCCATGTGCTTTGTTTTGATCAGTGGCCTGTGTTGAAGCAGTTAAGAGCCTATGTATCTCCTCCAGGGATGCTCTTTCCATGATTTCCCAGGAAATGTTGGAGGCCACGTGTTGGAAATAATGTTGTCTGAGATGAAGGTGGGCCACCAATTCACATCAACTTTACATAGTGTCATACTAACCTTTATTGTGCTAAACCCTTAAGATTTCTGGTGTATTTGTTGTGGTAGCAAATAGTAACTACCTTGATGAATAAATCTATTTTTTCCACACCCATCATTTAAGAAAAAAAAACATTTTAGGGCACCAATTATAAATATGTTTACATTTGGAAAAAGATTAATTAAGATTTTATTGTGGGTTATACACACTTAGCATTACGCTGGGTGTTTTGCTATTGACTGCTTACTCTGGGTAAGTAGAATCTTCTTTTCTGGTGGTTGTAACCTTTCTTGCATCACCAGAGAGAGGTTAAGATATTTTAAAAGCGTGCCAGGTCAGCTTTACTCAGTTCTTACCAGAGCATGGAGAAAGTTATAGACTTCTCAGATGTGCAGAGGATATACAGTGCTACATATTCAGACTCCTTCTCTGCCTATTCTGATACTTTTTAAGTCCCACACCTAAAACTTGACATCACCAGTTAGTCTCTTAATGTATGTGCACCCAACAGATTCTTACTATGTGTTCTCTGTCTAGGCATGAGTATTAATGCTATTGCCACAACAGCACCACATTTGGTTATCTGAGTCTTGGGGTTAATTTATAAGAAGTTCCTATAACTGTGATCATTGATTCCTTCTTAGTCTCTATATTATCAGTTCAGATGTCTTTTGCTTTGAAGCCACACTTTGTTGTTTCATCCATTCAGCTTCTCTATTTTCCTCTTTACTCTTTTATTAAATAAAATTTATTTACCCTACAATCAGACCATTAGCATTGCACAACAGGCACAAATGTTTGGTGAGTTACATGTGCAATTTTGTGTCCAACTCGGTGAGTTAGGTGTTTTTATTCCCTCTTCACAGATGAGAAAATGGAAATTCAGTAAAGACGCAAGAGGAATATTAGCGATTTAATTCTCTTCGATACACTGTATGTAGAGAAATAATATAAATATAAGACAAGTTATTAAAAATAATAGTAATATCCTTATATTCTAAACAACTAAACCTTGCTAAGAGAAATCAAAGACCTAAATAAATGGAGAGATATACTGAATTCTTGATTTGGGAGATTTATAGATTCAAAGCAGGCTTTCTTTATCTGGAAATTAAGAAGCCAATTCTCTTTTTTAAATGACATAATTTTCTGAGAACAAGACTTTTACCTCATTGGTTAATTTGATTCCCAGGTATTTTATTGTTTTCGATGTAGTCATAAATGGGATTGTTTTCTTCTCTTTCTGAAAGTTCATCATTGGTGTATAAAAATGCCACTGACTTCTGAATATTAATTTTGTATCCTGATACTTTACTGAATTCATTGATCAGTTCTAACAGTTTTATTGGTGGAATCTTTATGATTCTCTATATAAAGTATCATATCATCGGCAAATAACGAGAGTTTTACTTCTTCCTTTCCAATTCGAATACTTTTTATTTCTCTTTCTTGTTTTATTGCTGTGGCTAAGACTTCCAAAACAATGTTGAAGAGGAATGGCGAATGGCGAATCCTTGTCTTGTTCCTGATATTAAGGAAAATGCTTTTACCCTTTCCTTATTGAGTATGATGTTAGCTGTAGGTTTGTCATATATAGCCTTTATTATGTTGAGGTACGTACCCTCTATTCCCACTTTGCTGAGAGTTTTGATCATAAATTGATGCTGAATTTTGTTGAACACTTTTTCTGCATCTATTGATATGATCATGTGGTTTTTATCTTTTGATTTGTTAATGTGGTGAATCACATTAATTGATTTGTGGATATTGTACCAACCTTGCATCCAAGGAATAAATCCAACTTGATCATGATGTATGATATTTTCAACGTATTGCTGAATTTGGTTTGTTACTGTTTGGCTGAGGATTTTTGCATCAATGTTCATAAGAGATATTGGCCTATAGTTTTCTTTTTTTTGTAATATCTTTGCCTGGTTTTGGAATCAAAGTAAAGGTGGCATCATAAAAGGAGTTAGGGAGCCTCCCTTCTTAATTTTTTTGGAATAGTTTGAGAAGAATAGATGTCAATTTTTCTTTGAATGTTTGGTAAAATTTGCCTGTGAAGTCATCTGGTCCAGGACTTGTTTTGGAGGAGGTTTTTGATTACTGGTTCTATTTCATTGGTGGTAATTAGTCTGTTTAGATTTTCTGTTTCTTCCTGACTCAGTCTTGGGAGATTGTATGTCTAGGAATGCATCCATTTTTTTTCACATTGTCCAATTTGTTGGCATATAATTACTCATAGTATTTTCTTATTATCCTTTGTATTTCTTGAGAAAGAAGAACAAAATTGGAGGTATCACACTACCTAATATCAAACTATACTACAAGTCTACAGTAACTAAAACAGCATAGTACTGGTATAAAAACAGATACATTGATCAATGGAACAGAATAGAGAGGCCAGAAACAAATCCACTCCTGTATGCTCACTTAATATATGACAGAGGAGGCAAGATACAAAATGGGGTGAAGACAGTCTCTTTAATAAATGGTGTTGGGAAAATTGGACAGATACATGCCAAAGAAACTGGACCACCTTATTACACTTTATATAAGAACAGACTCAAAATGGATTAAAGACTTAAATGTACAACCCGAAACCATAAAACTTCTAGAAAAACACATAGGCAGTAAACTCTCTGATATTGCTAACAGTAATTTCTTTTCAGATATATCTTCTTGGGTAACAAAAAAATAAATAAATGAGACTACATCTAACTAAAATGTTTTTGTACAGCAAAGGAAACCATCAACAAAAGAACAAAAGAACCAAGTGAATGAGAGAAGATAATTGCTTATGATACATCTGATAAGAGGTTAATATTTAAAATATATAAAGAGGATGGGGGAAGGGGAAGGAGGGAGGTAGATGGGTAAAAAGGGTCAAATATGTGGTGACAGAAAGAAATATAACTATAGGAGATGAACATTCAGTTAACATTATATATATATATATTTATATATAAATATATTTATATATTTATATATAAATATAAATATATAAATATAAATATATAAATATAAATATATATTTATATATAAATATAAAAATATATATTTATATATAAATATAAATATAAATATATAAATATAAATATATAAATATAAATATATATATAAATATATAAATATATATAAATATATATACGTGAAACTTACTGGATTTCATTTATATATATATAAATATATATATATTCAGTTCCTCTTGTATATATAAATAATACAAATAGACAATAAAAAAACAAACAATCCAATTAAAAGATGGGCAGATACTTCTCCAAAGTGGAAATACAGATGGCCAATAGACATATGAAAAGATGCTCAAGGTCACCAATAATGCAAATTAAAACCACAATGAGATATCACTTGACATCTCTCAGAATGACTATCATCAGTAAATCAGAGAACAAGTGTTTGTGAAGATGTAGAGAAATATGAACTCTCATACACTGTTGGCAGGATTGCAAATTGGTACAGCCACTATGGAAAACATTTTAGAGGTTTCTCAAAAATTAAAATCTACCTTTTGACCCAACAATTGCACTCCTGGGTATTTATCCAAAGAAAACCAAAAAAATAATTTGTAAAGATCTATACACCTCTGTGTTCATGGCAGCACAATTTACAATAGCCAAGATATGGAAGCAACCTAAATGTTCATCTACAGATGATTGGATGAAGAAGTTATGGTTTATATATATAATAGAATATTACTCAGCTATTTAAAAAAAATGAAATCTTACAATTTCCAATGACATGGATAGACCTAAAGGTTATTATGCTGAGTGAAATAAGTCAAACAGAGAAAGATAAATACCATAAAATTTCATTTATGTGCAGAATCTAAGGAACATAAAGAACAAACTAATCAAAAACAGATTCACAAATACAGAGGATAATCTGGTGATGGCCAGAGGGGAGGGGAGTTTGGGAGTTGGGAGAATTGGGTGAAAGGTTAAAGAAGTACAAATTAGTAGTTGATAGAGGGTCACGGGGATGGGCAGCATGGCATAGGGAATGCATTTAGCATTAATGTAATGGCTAGGTGGAGAGCCAGAGGAGAGAAAGAGCAATTAGGGGGATTGTTTTATAAACTATATAAATGTCTAACCAATGTATTGTATACTTGAAACTAATAAACTCATAAAATACAAATTTAAAAAATGCTTAATATCATTATTCATTATGGTAGAATTAAAATGAGAATGAGATACTGTTTACGCTTATTAGAATAAAGGCTAACTGAGGCAAGTTGAGGATATAGAACTAGAACCCTTATACATTGCTGGTTGATGTGTAACTTGTGTAACCACTCTGGAAAACAGTTTGGTATTGTCTTAAAAAACTAAACACATACCTACCATATAACCCAGCCATTTAACTCCTAGGTATTTCCTGAAAAGAAGTGAAAGTATATGTTTATACAAACACTCGTACATGATTAATCACGGTAACTTTATCGTAACAGTCAAAACCAAGAAACAGCTCAAAAGTTCATCAATAGATGAATGGATAAATTATTGTATATCTAGACAATAGAATACTTAGCAATAGGAATGAATGAACTATTGATACTTGCAATAGCATGAATAAAAATCAAAGTAAGTATGCTGCTAGAAGCAAATAAAAATGAGTACATACTTATGATTCTATTTCTATAAAAATCTAAAAAATTCAAGCTATTCCATAGTCACAGATAGGTAGTTGCCTGAGGGGCGTGGGGAGTGGTGTGAAGGAGGGATTGCTAAGGGGCTTGAAAGAACTCTTAAGAATGATGGATGTGATCATAAACTTGATTGTGATGACAGTTTCACAGGTATATAATAAATCAAAACTTATCAGATTATATATCTTAAATACGTGAAGTTTATTGCATGTTATTTATACTTCAATAAAAGTGCTAAAATAGCAATAAGAATAGGGAATATTTATTGACAGGAAGGAGATGATAGTGTAGACATTGATCTTTGAAGCCAGAATGCCTGGGGTACCAATTCCTGATTTTCCACTTCCTAGTTATGTATCTTTGGATGGGTTAACTCCTCTGGACCTGTTTTTCTATATGTATATGGAGCAAACAGTTCCTCCATCAGTGAGTTTTTGTGAGTATTATGTTAGTTTATTAATTTAAAGCCCTTATGGTATTCCCTGGGATAAAGGATATATTTAACAAAGGTTAAGAAATCATGTGCTGGGCACTATACTCAGTGTTTTATAAGAATTATTTCATTTAAAATTCACAGTCCTATGAAATAAGCACCAATACCCTTATTTTACAAATGAGTGAACTGAAGTGCCAAGAGAGTGTATAACCTATCCCAGTTTGGTTGCATAAGAGGTAAATAGCAGAATCTAGATTTGAATAAAGTCAGTCAAACTTTTAATGTTATGAATAAGTGTTAACAGATGGGGCAGTGACTCAAGTGCCAATAATAAAATTGTCCAGACAGTGCCCATACTTACTAGGATATTATTATCTGAGATATGTGACACTATCGAAGACCAACATGTTTGAACGGCTTTCTGTGAGTTCCTCTTGTAATTATTCCTGGCAACTGGCTTGGTGCTCACCAAACCTGTTTCTTCTTCCTGGGTACATAAACTGTATTCCCCAATCCTCCTGGATCTAGTGAGGTTATGTGACTAGTACTTGCCAATGGAATGTGAGCAAAAGTGGTTGTGTCACTTCTGAGCCAATGCAGATAGGAATGGGTGGACTTTCTCCATACTAATTCCCCATATCCCCACCTGCTGATTTGTGTTTAGATGGAAGAGCCATAACATTGGGAGGAGCCTGGTTTCTGAATGACCACCTGGAGTAGAGCTCCCATCTGTATTGAACCATATTCAAATTCCATATTGGTTTTTGCTGTGTATGTTTCCTCTTCCTTGGGGCTTCAGTTGCAAGAATCACCTGTGGCTTTCTAAGACCCACAAGAAATTAAGTCACCTCTGGCCCTCTCAGATGTATAATTTCCTCCCTGGGTTGTTTGGAAATTGTTCATTCACATCTCAAAAACCTATGCAATGGGATAGGCAACTACCATGTTTTTCAAGTGCCATTTTTTTTCTCCTTGCTCATTGGAAAGTTTGCCTTCCACTCATTTTATTGACTCCCCCATCTGTGGTGTGTCTTTTTTCATACTATACCTGTTTCTACTATGACAATTAATTGTCTGTTGACAGTCCTCTAGTTCAAGGACAATTATAGCTGGATTATGAATCCATTCATCTCCTGGTACAAGAGGCTTCTTTCAGTTACTGGGGCTTTTGAATGAGAGAGGGAAAAGAAACACTCATTATCCTGGCTTGAGGACCCTCTGTAACAGCCTGAACACATTACATTACTTTTATGTTTCATTTCTTCTTTATCTAGTTTAGGATTAAAAAAAAATGCCCCGAGACAGTACCCTTTGTGCCACCTGAGTTCTGGAAGTTTTGTGAAATAACAACTGTTCACAAAGCTGGACAGTGAGTACTTCATGCTATCGTTATGGTGAAGGAGCTTGATTCTGGGCATCTGGTTATGAATACCTGCTATTTTTGGCAAAAAATGATCACTTATCATAGCATTCCAAAAGCTATTGATGAAGGAACATGGCAGATCTGATCCTCTGGTTGTATGCTCTCATACTACTGATGAGGATATTGAGTTCTAGAGCCAAATTGTGAGCTCCTCAGAATGTGGTCCTCAGACTGATGATGCCTGGGAAGCACTTACTACTGATTGATGGTCATATAGGTACAGAAGGTGAGAGGAAACATTTAGAAGTTTTTATAGCAACTTGACAGAGAAATTTTGAGTTGATTGACACTAATAAAAAACCTCAAGTTTGGGAGAAAGGAAACATGGTGGAGTGAGAGACTTCCTTGAATCTCTCCCCTTAAAACAACAATAAGCTAAACATCTAAAAATCAACAAAAAACACCTGAATTTAACACAAGCATGTCTGAGCATGGTATCTGCTTATAAGAACTACCACAGGTCAGAACCCTGGGTGTCAGGAGGTGGACTGGGAGAAATAAAGAAGCTACCTTTGTCAGCCACTGGAGCACCCTGTAGGAGGAGGGGGAGGGGAGAAGTTTTGGTGAACTCTCTGAACAGCCTGGGAGAGTGTAAATTCCATGTAGCGAGCAGCAGGGCCCAGTAATCAGGGCATAAAGCAGAGAAACGGATGGCAGAGAAACAACAGTTGATTTTTGTTGGCCACAGTTGCAAAATAGAGACTGAGACACAGCCCCCAACACTCAACCCAGGGCCCTCCCCCACCCCCCATAGCCTCCCAGACAGATCACCATGGAGCCTCAGGGAAATCTGAGAAAATGCTACCAAAACTGTTACTAACACTGATAGGGTTTTAAATTGATGGTAGTGAGCATGATTAAATATCTACAAGAAAATAAAGGCATTATATAAAGGCATTATTAAGACTTTATATAAAACAGGGATCCAAGAGGCTTAGACGCCACCTACTGGAAACTAAAAGAAAAGCAACTTCTTGCAGCAGGCTAAAGACAGATCTTTATCTAATAAATCGTCTTTCTGGAAAAACAGCAGAACACATTACCATTAATGCCCAGGCAGAGAAATAGTACATTAAACACCATGAACAACCAAGGTGACAAGGCATCTCAGAAAGAGAGAGAAAAATCTCCAGAAAATAAGCTTACAGATAAAGAAATATGCAACTTCAATGACAGAGAATTCAGCATGATACTTCTGAAAAAACTCATTGAGTTCTGAAATGAGTCATTGAAACAATTTTAGGAACTGGAAAAACAACTAGATGAGCAGAGCAAGGATATTGAAACTCTCAAAAATAACCAAATAGACTTCTGGAGATAAAAAAACACACTGTAAAAGTTGAAAAATAAAATAACAAGCTTGGGAAATAGAGTAGACAAAATGGAGGAAAGGATTAGTAATATTGATGGCAGAAATCTAGAAATAAATCATAAGAAAGAAGAAAGAAACTGAAGAATGAAAAATAATGAAAGAGAAATTCAAGAACTAGCTGATACCATCAAGAGAGGAAACATAAGAATAATGGGCATTATCAAAGGTGAGGACGAAGGTGAGGAGTAGAGATGAGAAAGCATTTTCAGAGAAATAGTTGACGAGAATTTCCTAAATCTAAGAAATGAGCTGGAGCTTAAATTTAAGAAGTCAACAGAACACCCAATTACCTCAATCCAAAAAGGCCTTCACCAAGACACATTGTATTAAAATTATCAAAAATCAGTGACAAAGACAGAATTCTCAGAGAAGCCAGGGAGAAGAAAATGGTAAATTATAAAAGAAAACCCATTAGATTATCCTCAGACTTCTCAGCGCAGACCTTACAAGCTGTAAGTTAATGGAATCATATATTTAAACTATTAAGTGAAAGAAACTACCAACCTAGAATAATGTGTCCAGCTAAGCTCTCCTTTAGATATGAAGGAGAAATTAAGAACTTTCCAGATATACAAAAATTGAGGGAATTCTCCACTACATGGCCTGCACTACAGGAAATACTAAAAGGGTTCAGCTCACCTAAAACAAAATGACAAAAAAAACCCCCACATAATTAGGAGTAAAATGACTATCAGGCAAATAGAAGCAGAGGAATGCAACCCTTACTAAGAACAGGACATTATAAGTTTAAATAATAAGAAGAAAATTGTTATAACAAGGTAGGAATGAATGTTCAGCATACATAGGGATACACTGAGATCAATGACTGAAAAAGAGATGATCCAAAAATCCATATTCGTAAAGGGGAAGGATATAAGGCACACACAGAAGAAAATAGACGACTGTATATACATACATATATATATTTAATTAATTAATTAATTAATTTATTTATTTATTTATAATGGTAACTACACACCAAAGAACCAGAGGCAAAACTCACAAAAACCAACCAAAATAAAGAAAACAGAAACACAAGGACAATGAAGCAATGGAAACACAGAGCTACTAGAAAGCAAAAGATAAAATGGCTATAAGAAGACTTTATATTTCAATAATCACCCTAAATGGACTGAACTCACCAATAAAACGTCACAGACTTGCAGAATGGATCAAAAAATAAAACCCAACCATATGCTACCTCCAGGAGACAAATATAGACTTCTCAGCTCCAAAGACATATATAGACTCAAAGTGAAAGTGGAAAAAGATATTTCAAGCAAATGGCATTCAGAAAAAAGCAGGAGTAGCAGTACTAATATCAGATGAAATAGACTTCAAAATCAAAAAGGCAAAGAAAGATATTGAGGAACACTTCATGATGATAAAGGGAATCATGCACCAAGAAGACATAGCTCTTACTAATATCTATGTTCCCAATCAGAGAGCTGAAAAATATGTGAAGCAATTACTAACAGAACTAAAGGGAGACACAGACCAAAATACTATTATAGTAGGGGACCTAAATATCCTACTGTGGGATATGGAAAGATCATCCAAATGAAAAATAAATGCAGAAATAACATCCTTAAATGACACATTAGATCAATTGTACATTACTGACATTTACAGAGCCTTTTATCCAAAAACAGCTACTTATACATTCTTCTCTAGTGCACATGGAACATTCTCAAGAATTGAACATGTTCTGGAACACAGATAGCCTCAACAAATATAAGAGGTTTGAAATCATACCAACCATATTCTCTGATCATAATGCTTTGAAACTAGAGATTAACTATAAAAAGAAAGCAGGAAGAACCACCAATACATGGAGATTAAACAACTGGCTACTGAAGAATAACTGGGTCAGAGAAGAAATAAAAAGAGAGATCAAGAAATACATAGAAACAAATTATAATGATAGTACAACATATCAAAACTTTTGGGACACAGCAAAAGTGATCATATAGGAAAGTTTATATCATTACAGGCCTATCTCCAAAATCAAGAACAAGCCCAAATAAACAACCTAATGCTTTATCTTAAAAAACTAGAAAAGGAAGAACAAATGAAGCTTAAGGTCAGCAGACAGAAGTAATCAAAATTAGAGCATTAATAAATGAAATTGAAAAAAAATAGAAAAAATAAATGCAACAAAGAGCTGGTTCTTTGAGAAGGTTAATAGAATTGACAAATACCTGGCTAGACTCACTAAAGAAAAAAGAGAAAGAACACAAATCAACAAAATAAGAGATGAAAGAGGGGAAATTACGACTGACACCGCAGAAATACAAGGGATCATACAAGAATAATATGAAAAAGCGTATAACACCACATTTAATAACCTAGAAGAAATGGACCAGTACTTAGAAAAATACAGCTTCCTAGACTGAATCAAGATGAACTAGAAAATCTAAATAGACCAATCAGCATATGGAAATAGAAACAATCATCTAAAACCTACCAAAAAGTAAAAGTTCAGGACCAGATGAATTCTACCAAACATTCAAAGAAGATTTAATACCTATTCTTCTCAAACTCTTCCAAAAAATCAAAGAAGAGACCATACTTCTCAACTCATTTTATGAGGCCAATATTACTCTGATATCAAAACCTGGTAAGGATAACACAGAAAAAGAATACTACAGACCGATATCTTTCACAAACACAGATGTAAAAATCATAAAGAAGATACTAGTGAACCAAATACAGCAACATATTAAAAAGATTATACACCATGATCAAGTGAGCTTCATCCCGGGGGCACAGGGACAGTTCAACATATGCAAATCGATTAATGTGATATACCACATAGACAATTAAAAAATAAGAATCATACGATCACATCAATAGATGTAGAAAAAGCCTTGACAAGATACAGCATCCATTTATGACCAAAACACTTAACAAATCAGTATAGAAGTTAAGTACCTTAACTTCTTAAGTACCTTAACTTCTTAAGTACCTTAAGGCCATATATGACAAGCCCTCAGCCAACATGATACTGAAAGGTGAAAAACTAAAAACTTTCCCTCTTAGATCAGGAACAAGGCAAGGCTGTCCACTGTCACCACTGTTATTCAATACAACATTGGTGGTCCTAGCGAGTGCAATCAGACAAGAGAAATATATAAAAGGCATCCAAATAGGAAACAAGTCAAACTGTCACTATTTGCAGGTGACATGATTCTCTATAGAGAAAACTCTAAAAACTGCACAAGAACAATACTAGAAACAATAAACAAATACAATAAAGTCTCGATACAAAAATCAACATTTAAAAATCCATAGCATTTCTATACCCTAATAATGAAGCATCAGAAAAAGAAGTGGTAAAAAAAATTTCTTTTGCAATTGCAACAAAAGAATAAAATATCTAGAAATAAATACAACAAAACACTTGAAAGACCTATATAATGAAAAATATAAGATCCTATAAAAGAAATAAAAGAATATACAAATAAATGGAAAGATATTCCATGTTCTTGCATTGGAAGAATCAACATGGTTAAAATGACTACATTACCTAAAGCATTATACAGATTCAATGCAATCCCCATCAAAATCTCATCGGCTTTTAAAAAAGGAATAGGACAAAAAAAAATCAAATTTGTACGGTAGCACAAAAGACCTCAAATTGCCAAAGCCATCCTGTGAAAAAAAAAATGAGGATGGAGGCATCACTGTATATGACTTCTAATTATACTACAAAGTGACTGTAATCAAAACATCATGGCAGCAAAACAGATATATGGACCATTGGAACCTAATTGAGAGTTCAGAAGTAAACCCATATTTATATGGGCAGATAATTATTTTAAAAAGCCAGATACATACGGTGAAGAAAGGAAAGCCTCTTCAATAAATGGTGCTAGGAAAACTGGAAAGCCACCTGCAAAGGAATAAAACTAGACTGCTGTCTATCACTACACACCAAAATGAACTCAAAATGGATTAAGGACCCAAATATAAGACTTGAAGCAATAAAATACATAGAAGAAAATATAGAAATGAAACTCAAGGACCTTGGACTTAAAGAAGATTTTATAAATTTGACCTCAAAGACTAGGGAAGTAAAAGCAATAATAAAGGAATAAGATTACATCAAATTAAAAGCTTCTGCTCAGCAAAAGAAATCATCAAAAAAGTAAAGAGATAACCATCTGAATGGGAAAATATATTTGCAAGCGACACCTCTGATAAGGGCCTAATATCCAAAATATAAAAAGAACTCATACAACTCAATAACAACAAAAAAAAATGATCCAATAAAAAAATGGGCAGAGGACCTGAACAGATACTTCTCCCTAGAGAACATACAAATGGCCAACAAATATTTGAAACGATGCACAACATCGCTAGCTATTAGGAAAATGCAAATCAAAACCACAATGAGATATCATCTCACACTTGTTAGAATAGCTATATTCAACAGGACAAGTAATAACAAATGCTGGAGAGGATGAGGAGAAATAGGAACCCTCATACACTGCTAGTGGAACTGCAAATTGGTACAGCCACTATGGAAAACAGAATGGAGCTTCCTCAAAATACTAAAAATTGATCTACCATATGATTCAGCAAACCCTCTGCTGTATATTTACCCCAAAGACTTGAAAACCCATATCTGAAAAGATATTTGCACACCTATGTTCATAGCAGCATTATTGACAGTGACCAGGACATGCAAGCAATGGAAGTGTCATACAATAGATGACTGGCTGAAGAAGCTGTGGTACACATATACAATGGAATATTACTCAGCCATAAGAAGAGGTGAAATATTGCCACATGTGACAACATGAATGGACCTCAAGATAATCATGCTAAGTGAAATAAGCCAGATAAAAAAAGTTGAAAATCACATAATATCACTTATATGTGGGATATAAACCTAAAAACAGCAAATGAACAGGACAAACAGATACTCATGGACATAGACTATAGACTAGTGTTTACCAGAGGGTAGAGGGTAAGGGAGGAGAGGGGAGGTAGACAGGGTAAAGGGGGTCAAATATATAGTAGGTGAAGGGAAATGGACTTTGGTAAACACACAATAGAATATACAGAAGTCAAATTATAATGTACACCTGAAAATTATATAATTGTATTTACCAATGTTACCCCAATAAACTTAATTTAAAAACTCTTCAAGTTTACATTATGTATGCTTATAAAATTTATTTATATTGATTTTATTTTTTATAATAAGCTTTATTTTTAGAACAATTTTAGATTTACAAAAACACTGAGAAGATAGTACAGAGTTCCATTTCTCTTGCAACCAATTTTTGTTATTATTAATATTACATTAGTATGATGCATTTGTTATATTAATGAACCCATACTTACGTTATTATTAATTAAAGTTTATACTTTATTCATATTACCATAGTGTTTAACCCAATGTCCTTTTTCTATCCAGAGTCCCATCTATGTAACCATGTTACCTTTAGTTTTTATATCTCCTTAGCCTCCTCTGGGTTGTGACAATTTCTCAGGTGTTTGTCCGTTTTGATGACTGACAGCTTTGAGGAGTACTTGTCAAAATTTTGTAGGCTGTCTTTCAGTTGGAATTTGTCTGATGTTTTCTCATAATTAAACTGGATGTACTATTTGAGGGAGGAAGGCCAGAGGGGTAAAAGGGCTATTTTCATTACATCATACCAAGGCTACACATTGTCAACATGAATTATTACTTTTGGTGTTGACCTTGATCATCTGGGTGAGGTAGTTTTTGTCAGTTTTCTCTACTGTAAAGTTATCTTTTTCACATCCCTTTTCCAGTGTAGTCTTTTCAAGGAAGTAACTTTGTACAGCCCATACTTAAGGAGTAGAAAGTTGTAATTTATTTTATTGTACTTTACAAAAATATAACTTATGATATATATTAACTATATATAGTTCAGATATAAAAATATAGCTGGTTTGTGATATAGCTGGACCTTGAAAATGAAAAAGGTCCTTCACCACTGATCATTTGAGAAGCACTGCTAAAAACCCTGCATAAGGGCACATGGAAGAAGCACTGGAATCAAGCCTAAGATGTTGGCTCCAATTTCAACTCTTTTCATTCCCCACAGCCCAACTTGAGTGTCAATATTCTTGCGAAGCCAAGTTGATGGCTGTCTTTGTGATGCCATAGACTACCCCATGAGGAGTGCTTCATGTCTTGGTAGAAGTTTCTGGAATATCAATCTCACCAAGCCTTGAAATGTAAGCTTGTCTGGGCTACTGTTTTAGGTCATGTTCAATGGCAAGCAGGTACTGAGTTTGAGATTTGCACACAGGAGATTTACTGGGAGTGAGGAAAGCATGATTGGGCAGAAGGAGAAGTGGAATGCACTGCACTTCAATACAGGGCCCCTCACCAACCTCTTGGGGAGCGCAGGACCTGAGATGGCCATTCGGAGTAGCTCTGAATTTAGGCAGAGAGATCAGGCTTTGAACCCCCATATTCACCAGGTATTAGATACTGTCTATCTTTGAGAAGCGGGTATAAGCTTGGAAGAGGCAACTTCTTTAGCTCAAGGACATAGCCTAGAAAGAGACTTAGCTGTGCCATCAGCTGCCAAAGCTCCAAGCAGCTGGGGGAATGAACTATTGGGGAGGTCTGGAAGGCCCTCAGCTGTACTTGCTACAGATACTGTTACTGTTTTTATTTTTATTTTTTGATTTTGTATTGTGTTTTGATTCTAGGAATGGAGAGGTTGTTTGCTACACTCTCCCTTGCATAGTTAGCAGTCTCTAGTGCCTGAATGCTTTAATTGTACTTTGGGTGTAGATGAGATAATCGAGGAAAGGGATGCTGGGAAGAGAGGCAATATTGAGAGGGTTAGTGTGGGTGTAAGACACAGTGCAGAAGATTTGTGTTTGTGTAACCTGCCTTCTTCTGTGATTCATCTGGGCCTATGCATCGCCTGTGCATCCTCATAATCAGCAATCTTCAGTGAACTAAGTGTTGCTTTCTAAAGGGAAAGGGAAGCTGGAACTTCAGCAGTGAGGAAGGCATATACATCCAACAGTGATGAGTGCAAATGAACAAACAACCAAGGAGGCCACACAACATGAAGCTGAGGAAAGATTTTATAATTTTTTTTTCTAGAGGGAAGGGGCATAAGTGGCAGAATTATTTTAATAGGTCAAGAATTTGTCTCTTGTGTCACATGTCCCTCATGGAATCTCAAGCTTATTCTTTCTCACTCGTTTTGATTGGGAGTGGGACCAAAGACATTTTAATTACAGTGTAGAAGATGGAATTTGAGAACAGAGAAAATTTGGCAAAAGTGAATTCTTATATAAAAAACATGCTTCCTCTACTCGACACCTTGTTTTCTTGACTTTGCCCGATGTCCATCTCTTTTGCTCATTGCAGTTTGAATTCATACATAAGCCTTTTCTTTCAGCTTCACCCTGGATTGAAGGATGCTTGGTATGAATGAGCTTATCCTGGCTGATACAAGAATCTTATACTGAGACAAAAGAACTCAAAAAAAGAAAAAAAGAAGAAAAGCTTTTTTTCTTCAATGAACTTTTTCCACCAGGAGCCTCAGGATTTGGCAACCACTGTTTAGATTATATTTAGCTATGGGGCAAGAAAGGGTTAAAGGATTTAGAAAGCATTGAAATGAATATTTTCCCCTATGAGATGGCATTAGTTTGAATGTGAACCACCATTTTTGCAAAATAACCACATACATATAATAATAGCTAAAACTGAATTTTTCCTAAGTGCTGAACACTACACTAAGCACTTTATATGCATTATTTTATTTTATGTCCATAAGGATTCCATGATGTGGATATTATTATGAACCCCCAAAGCAGATGATGAAACTAAGACTTGGAGAAGTTAGGTAAGTTTCCTAAGTATGAAGATGGGATTCATATATAGGTGCTGACCTCTTTGCACCACTTCCTATAGTGCTTACAGGATTGGGAAGGGGGTGTGGTTTGAACAGGAAAACAGGAAACATGCTCAGACTGGCTTCCTAAGGAAAAGGCATTGTGAGGAGCACCCTTCTTGTAAGCTCCTCTTGTAGCTCGAATCATTTTCTTTTAGTCTTAAAGAAGAGACCAAAGGGACAAATGAGATCTGAGAGTGAAGACCTTAAGATTGAATTTGGCAACTCTGCTACTGATTTGAAAGTCTGTGGCATGAAGGTGGTGGTTGAGGCCATAGGTATGGATAAGATTGTCCAAGGAAAGAAAGAGGTTAAAGAGTTCAGGCTGGATTCTTGGAAACAAACATTTAAGGAGAGTGTAGAGGAAGACTAGCCAATAGGAAGAACAAGAAGCATAGCAAGGTCAAGAGTCAAAATCAAGACTGAAGTCATACAGGGCAGGATGGTGTCTGATCATCCAGGATAGGGTGGTGTGTGGTCATCCAGGATATGGTGGTATGAGGTCATTCAGGACAGGGTGGTATGTAGTCATCCAAGATAGGGTTGTATGAGGTCATTCAGGACAGAGTGGTATGCAGTCATCCAGGGCAGATGGCATGTGATCATGAAGGAAAGGTTGGGGCAGTGTCATCCAAGAGAGAGGGGCCACTGAGGTGAGATGATACAAAGCTATCAGATTATATGACATCTTGTCTTCTAAGAGAGGATAGAAGGAAGGAAAGATAGGAGGAAAGGCAGATAGATACATTAGAAAGGAGAGAGAAGACAAAGTGAAGAAAGGTCATGCCAGAACCTGTATATTCTTAAGAAAGTAAAAGGCTCTTTAGGATTTTCTGGCTCAATTCTTTCCTTTTCAGAGTATCCCATTAACAGTTTCTCTCATTCAATGCATGAGTGGAAGCACCTCAACTCAAAGATAACCCAACACAGACCGTGCCAACGTTGTGACATCTTGACAGAGAGAGGTGCGCCTGACTCACTGCGAGGCCACTGGTGACAGAGAGTGTGGTTACACCACTGCCAGCTCCCATGTGGCTCTGCTGAGTGGTTTCTCACTCCTTGATGATCATTTCTAAACTTTCTTGAAAAACTGACTGGGTAGTTTCACCTTTTGTCCACTGCCTTAGATAATGTTTATTTCTATCCGAGTCTGGGTTCAAGTATTTTCTGGCTGCCACCTGCCAGTGGAGTATCCTAGGATAGGTAGCATGTGGATACTCAGTCCACTTTTCTTTTTGCTGAGAACTTTAGGTTGAGGTCAACTCTTGTGACTGATAAAGTGGTTGAGGGTTGGCAAATTCAGGATAAACACTGTCTAAAATCAGATTCTTATGAGACATTCAAGATCTGTGCTTTCTGGACGCTCATCTCTCTAAAAGGTCTTCCTTGCTCTTCAAAGTTTCGTGGCCTGCCAGGACCTTTCTACTTCATTTATGTGACCATTAGTTGAATATTCTGACCTTTGAAAATATATGAAACTCATAAGTCAATGAGCACCAAAGTTTCTCATTTTATGGAGGAAGAGACTGAGATTCAGAGAGAACTGAATTTTCCAAAGTTACATGACTGGGGCTTGAACCCAGGTCTTCTGGTTCCTAGTCCAGTGCTTTTTGCAAACTTCATCATGCAATAAAGGGTAGTTTACTACAGAAATGTAAGGGGAAAGAATAGCAGCCTTTCCCAAGATTATTTGTATCTCTTACTCCAAGTAATTCAGGATATAATCGATTGTCTATCCAGAGAAGGGTACCTAGGTCATCCCAATGGCTAAAACCAACTCAATCTCTGAATCTTTCATATTTACAATGTGCTTCTTAAGAGTTTTAAAATTTATGAACAAAGCTCTTTTATTTCCGATAGCTAGAGATACACCAATAAGACAATAATCTTAGAGACATTTGACTTAAATTTGGACCAAATAATAAATATTGGTCTAAGATATTTTCCTGGAAGCAGGCATTTAGTGAAGATGAGAAGAGGTTATGGTAGTGTCTCATGATAGTTGGGTGTTTTGCATACTCTGCTGTAAGTTTATAATAACACTAGGAATTATTCCACGTTACAGCCAGGAAACTGGGTCACAAAGAAGTTAAGTAATTAACCTAGGCTCCTATGGTTAATTATGTTAACTAAGTATCATTACTGGATTTCAGATCTTGGTGTATCTGGCTACATTGCCTGTGCTCTTGCTACTACACAGTGATACTTTAACTTGACATAAAAATTTCGTGAGAAAGTTGTTTAAAAAGTAGATTCCACACGATCTAGGAGTTCTAATTCAGCAAGATTGAGACAGGGTCAGGAATCTTATTTTTCAAATGTGCTGAGTGATTCTGGTATATGGCTTTTGGGAAACAATGGAGGGAAAAACAAGAAAGTGGGCAGTGGGTTTAGATGGCAGATTGCCCTTTGACAGTCTGGGGTGAGGCCAGCTGCCCTCCAGGGGCTTACAGCCTCTCTAAACCTTGCTGGTGTCCTCCAGTGACAAAGGAGGAATTCTCCACAAGCTCTGCTAGATGAACTTGCACTAAGACAAGGCTTCTCAGCTGGGAAATCCAAAGTTGGTCTAGAAGCTCTTGTCAGTATTCTCTGTGGTTTTCCTTCATGGGAAGGAATACTTACAACCACACTCTAAGCCCAGAGCTGGAATCTTCCTTGTCTCTGTGTTTTGTATGTCTGGCACAGGTGGCTGGTCCATGGTGAGTACTCAGTATTCACAGGGTCATGAGGGTGGTGGGTATGCCAGTGGTCATCCCTGGTGGGTTAGGGCTGAGGGCTTACATTTTTAAGTATCTCCTGTTTGAAGGCTATATACTTTGCTTTTGGGGCCACCCATATGGCATATACCTATGAAGAGGGCATAGTTGAGGGTACAGATATAGCCAAATACAGCCAGTTTTTTAGGGTACATAGTGATGATTATGTCTGATAGCTTTTTTCTTTCATAATATTTTAAAAGTTGAATCTCATTTACTTGTGGGAAATTACTGTGGAGATTGAATTTCTAATCTAGCCAGCCTATAATTATTTCTTTACTTGGACTGATTGCTGATATTTCAGGTGGCTCTCTCCCAATTCAGAGTCAGCAGCGAGTATCATTCACTTGCCTTCTAGTATTTCTCCCAGATCGTTAGCATGAGATGAACAATCAGGAGAGTCCAAGAGCCTGCAGCTTAATAAAAAATCTGGACTTCTGGTTTGGAGATAACATCACATGTTCCAGAGGTTTAAGTTCCCGTGCCTACAGAGAGCTCAAGTGAAGGCCTCTGATGATTTTCAATAATGCGATTCCATGTTTTATAGAATTCCATGCTTGCCCCTGCCAAGAGTTGTGTACTATATTTAAAGTAAACCATATATGCAGAGGCGACACACAATAACTTGTCAAGTTAATATTTAAAACTTTATCATTTATATGAGTTCCACGTCCTCCTCCTAGTCCATGTTCTCCAGAAAACTTAAAAAAAGTCAAGGCACAAATTAGTGAAAGAGGTAGATGTGAGAAGAATGAAGTTGTTAGTAGCTACAGGGAACTGACATGCTCTCCCCTATGGAGGTAATAGTTATGTTTTAGCAAAACGGGGGCTCTGAGGAGCCTGCCTTCCTTCCTTCCTTCCTTTCTTCCTTCCTTCCTTCCTTCCTTCCTTCCTTCCTTCTCTCTCTCTTTCCTTTCTTCTTTCCTTCTTTCTTCCCTCCTCCTCTCATTTCTTCTTTCTTCCTTTGATAAACACTTTTCAAGCTCTCCCTTCCCTGTATTCCAGCCACTGCATTAGGCCCTGACAATACAAAGAAGCATATTTGTTAAGGTGGAGTCGTGAATGGAGTGCAAGTTTTCTGAGCCATCATCTTTAACCCCTGAGAGTTTAGAAAGCTGCTCTGATACATAATCAAGTGAGTAGTGGTGCTCGAGTGCAGCTCTTTTGTATCAAATGCCCCCTTCCCTCCAGCCTTCCTGTCTATCCAAACATTTCCTAATTTATATCAGAACTGATTCTTGGTTAAGAGGAGTGTGGTGGGGATGGAGGCTCAGAAATGTCTCAGAGTCACTTTGTCAGTGTCACTTTTCTTTGGGAAAATTGGACTGTGATTGCTATATAGTCAAAACAGCTACAACTCTGAGTGTTTGTGGATTTGAGGATGTGTAGCCACTGCTTCTATAACTTGGCTACTGGTAGCTGGTGGTGATAATGACAAAGAGAGAAGAAACCTTCAAGTTAGAGAAATGAGATATTTATAATGAAAGAACACATAACATTTCTAAGAAATATCCAGATAAGTGAAATAGTTAGCAAACCATCTGCTAGCTTGGTCTACATAATACCCATTTGTTCATTCATTCATTCATTTATTCATTCATCCACTCTTCCACTGTGGTGGGTACTAGGTCAGGAGTTGGGTGTACACAAGCTGCTGGCCCTGCTCAGTCTGGCAAGAGAATAAAACCAATGTTTCCAAACAGTGCATCTGAATGTCTTGGCATCATAAAAAAAGGGCCTATGGCTGCATATGTCTCGTGGTAGAGTAGAGGGCTCTTGGCATTTAGTTGTGTTAAAAATACTTCCCAAAATCATTCTACCAGCACTTCAGAGCTGTAAAATATGTTATAAAGTTAAAAGAGAAAAATCAGAGAAGCAACTATTGAAATGGAGAGTATTTTAGCTAAAAAAAATTTGGACATAAAATATCCTCAAATTTTCAACTTGGGACCACTGTGTCTCAAAGGAGGTTTAAAAATATCTTAAAAATAATAGGAGCTTCAAAGCAGGTGGTCACTTATTGCATTCAGGGCTAAAGAAAAGCTGAAACTTATATTTAGTGATTTTTAGAAGTTCAGCTAAAGACATAATTTTGGATGAAAAAAGTCTTTTTGTTCCTCAACTCTAGTCACCCCAAAGCAGGGTATGGCTTTTGCTACCATCTACCAATGCAAACGAGTTTCCTTTGGGTAGAAACCAAGCATGGACAATTTCAGTCTGAAATGATTACTTTCTGGAATTTTCAGTGAGTGGAAACAGTCATGTAGAGGTGTGGATCTTGCTACCTGGATCAATAACTTTAGCTAGTTAAGATTCCTGCCAAGGAAAGGCAAGGATGATCAAATTTCATAGACCTAACAAACCACTGGAAACTTCTTGCACACGTGTGTGTGTGTTCAAGGACTACTTTTTTTCTGATTTATAGAAACCAAAGTGCTTGTTGGAATATGAATAATAGCTAGCATTTATTTGTCATTTATTATGCTGGCCCCTATGCCAAGTACTTTATATACGCTGACTCATTTAATACTAAGAACAACTCATGAGCAGGTACTATTATTTTTCCTACTTAACAGGTGAGAACATTGAGGCACAAAAAAGACTAAATTGCAGAGTAGGATCAATATGTCATTCACTTAGAAAATGAGTCAAGGTCCATCTGTGAATAAATGTGAACATGCCTACTACTTTGTCCTTTTGTTTTTCCCCTCAAGTTTGATGTGTTTTCTCTGTGTTCAATGGATATTGCTAAATTTTTAGTCCTTTGAAGAAAATCAAAATTTGAATTCAGAAGAGAATTTTGAAACCATAACATGAATTCAAGAACCTAAAATAAAATCCAGCTTCTTGAATAGGATACTAACAGCTTGGAAAAATCTATTGCTTTAATAGAGTTTGTTCTTTTGGGGACTTTCTAAGCACCCTTACACTTCCTTCTCAGATAAAAGATAAAAAGATGCAACCAACTGACTCATTCTAAGTGAATAACACATTTACCTACTCTTTTTTGTAAGCCTAAACTTTCAGCAATTCCCTAATGCATAGGACTCATGAAATATAATTTTCTCTTCCTGAAATATTTAGTTTTCTCCAACTTGGCATCCCATTGCTCATTTCTAATGAGCCTCTCTCCTCTGTTGAGGAAGATTTCTGGACTGTTCTCTGACTGTGGTATCCAATTTGTCCTTGGTCGATGCCTTAGTTCCTGCAGTTTCCTCTTGAGTCTTCCAGCTTATGGACCACTCTTCTGAATGACTCCACATTGAGCTGTTAATCACTACACTCTATTGCTGAATTGGTCTGGCCACAGGAATACCTCCCAGAAAGCCCTCAGAGCCTGGACCTGCATAAAGAAAGTCTGTGAAGCTCCTGGCTCTGGCACCATGCCATGGAACCTTGGTGAATCATACAAATTCTCCAAGGCGCAAAGAAGGCACTTTGAAAATGACAGAGTATCAATTAGATGACATTTTTTTATGCTTATGGGTAGGAGTCTTACTTAGTTGTGATTGTCAGCCCCTAGTTAGCTATCATCCCCAGAAATGTGCCTGAGATACATGCCCCTTGACATGCTTTGAGCCTCAGGGAACATGTGTCAGAAGCCAGAATTAAACAGTATCAGCTGGACAAACACATTTCAGTTGCTAAGGCTGTTGGAAATTACCACTATGTTACATTTCACTTTAAACTCCTCACCTCGGAATGAAGCAAAGTCACGATAGAGAATTGGATGGGTTTTCCCTTGGCCACAGAATCAAGCAGTGGTGTAAACGGAAGGAGAATAATCATATGTGTTAAAGGCCGTCACCATGTGCCAAACCGTGGTCTTTTAAAAAAATATATGTATATTGCACAAAGACTTGGCATTATAAAAAAGATCTTGTAAGTGCCATAGTCTTTTATCCAGAACGTTATTAAGAACTTCTCTTTTTTTGTTAAAAATTAAGATGCCTTAGAAACCACATAAAATTTTAAAAGGCTCTACCTTTCCACATAGCCTTTTCAAGGGCACCTCAGGAGAGGTGGTACAATTCTCAAACAGTTGGAGAGCTCAGCGGAGGAGCACTCTTCTGCCAATTTGTCCCCAGACTGGCCCAGGGCAGCCATTTACCACCTTGTTTTTGGTTATTTCAGCTGCAGTTAGGCGTTCTCCTTCAAACACACCTGGGCTGTTTTAAGGACAGGGAGAAGAGGAAGTGGTTCTATGAACCGTGGACAGCGGGCTCCCACAGACCCGTGTTCATCTCTGTTAGAACTCAAGATCTCTCCTAAAACTTTCTGGTTTTGTGTAAATTCTCATCTAGACTATGAACTTAAGTACAGGATCAGCCTCATATTTATTTATTGGTGCAGTTCTCTTTGTTCAACTCAGCTCAGCGCAAATGGGGTCACCTCGTTTTGTTGGCCTTAGCAATCTGACCTCCTGCCCATCACTTCTTTGCTTGCCTTTTCTTATCTGCAAACAGAGAGTCTTTCAAAATTTTTCTTAGACGTACTTCTTTTCATACTCAAGAGATACTTTGCCATTCTGGGGTGCTGTAATTGAGCTAATAAATCATATGTCCTTCTCTACCCTCTGCCATTTCATTTACCCCCTTCCTGTTTTACTTATCTTCATCTTGTCTTTTCAGTTTTTACCTTTTCCAAGTGGAAAGCACCCACCATGCACTACCATCCCTTAAATTTTCTCTCTTGGATGCTCTTTTGTATTGTTTGTATCGTCCAAATTCTAACAGCAAGACTGCAGGCCCAGGTTGTAAAAGCATACATTTTTTCCTTTATTTCCATATGGTCATTTGGATATGAATTTTCCTTACTATCAGCACTTTTGGTTGAAGGACCTGAAAATCTCTGAGTTTACCCTCTCCCAAGATTCTCTCTCTCTCTCTTTTTTTTTTTTTTTTTTTTTTTTTGTGGCTCATGGAGAACCAACTGAAGCTCTTAACCAGTGTGGACATAGTAAGAAATTTTCTGGCTTACTGCTATTGTTTTTTTTATTCAGTAAATATTTCTGGAGTCCCTTTTTTATGTAAGACAATATCTGAGGTGCTAGGAAAACAAAGAAGAACAAGACACAGGCCCTGTCCAGAAGGGGCCTGCAGGCTGGTGCAGAACACAGATATGATTCATCCTATACCTTGATGAATATCAGTATAGTGGGGTGGAGTTAGAGGAGGATCGTGTGGGGTGCTCATCCCATATCAGAGAATGGACCTCTTAATTCAGCCAGAGGGGGAGTGTCAGGGAAAGTGTCACCAAAAAGTCTGAGTTGAACTGATTTCTGAAGCATGAGAAGGTATTCACTAGACAATGTTAGCCAGGGCATTAATGGCAGAAGGAGCAACACAGGCAGAGGCTCAGAAGTATGAAAGATGGTTGACTATGTCCAATCTGTTTATGAACCCTGTCAGATCAGATAATCTTGCTTTTATGCATTTCTTGCCAGCCCTGCAAGCAGAACATGCTTTCAGTGGGTTATCAGCAAAGGTCAAATCCTGTATGGCTGGTGTGAGGGGTTGGAGGGCTGGGATAGGGAAGGGTGAGTCATTTCAAAGTTTTGTGTGCTGAGACAAAGCTCTTAAAGGAGCCCTGGGGTTTTCAAGAGCAGAAAGTGCTTAAAGGCACATTATGCAGCCAACGGTGAACCAGTAAATGGTTGCACTGGGGCCAATACTGGGACATTTTGGCAGCCCTCTTTATTGGGCTTGGGGCTCTCTGGCTATCCAATATCTTTGTGACTCTCCTTATGAATGCCCATGAGGAGTTAGGGTGAAAATATAGAGCTTTTAAGCATTTTAATGTGATTTCAATTGCATTTTAATTTTTAATAAAACTTTTAATAAAGTTCTACTTTAAGAGACACAGGGATCAAAAGATTCCATTTAATAGGGAGTCCAATATATTACAGTACTGGGAGATAGATGGGTTTAACAACATGGGTTTACATCTCTTTCAAGTAAATGCAATAAATCGTTTTGTTGGAATGGGAAAAAAGAGAAGGTGAATACATGCATGCATATATCTTTTTATTTTTCTGTGTAGCCAGTAATTTCACTCTTTGGAAGTAATTGCTGAGCTTTTGGCATCTTTGACTAATACCCTTCTCATATGATAGCTACACTGTTCCAAAGACAGTACAGACATCCGAGCCAAACATTTTTCTGTTTCGTTTGCAAGAAATTGAACTGACAGATATACCTGTCTATTTTGATTCCAAGAAAATGTCTTGTTAGAAATGTGTGAAAATATATTATATGACAGTCACTGAAAATGTCTCAGATGCAGCAATAAATTGATTGTGGTTTTTGGACCAGATGTGCACCATGTTTAGAATTTATTGTGCTTCTCCATATTCTAGCTTGGTTCTTAAGTAAATAGAAAGAAGTGCTTTGCTTTTCAATGAAACTCCTTATGTGAATGGATAGCATTTTTTCCAGGGACAGGAAATTATAGGAATCATGCAAATTGGAGATATTCACTCTCCTCACACCCACTGTGTAGTTGATGGGACTCAAACTAAGGGCTTGTTGTTTTGTTCTGACTCTAAGAGTGAGACTTACCCAGCAAACGCCCACAGCATAACTGTGCGGCATTTTTGTGCTCACACAGAAACTAGAGAAAAGCACTTCTTATCTGATTATAGTATTTAAATTTCTGCCTGAGATTTAATGAGTGATAGGACCTGATCAGAGCTCAGTTAGTTAAAAGGCTGAGGGAGACATGTTTTTATTACATATTCCTGCACTACTCAATTCAGCCTTTACTGAAGGTGTTAGAAAGGACATTTGTTTTCCTATGTGTTCAATAAAATTTTTTTCTGATCATAGAAATGGTCTGTGTGTTGTGACTGGTCTGTTTTTTTTCTGTTGTTGTTTTTAATGCTATCTCAGTTTCCATTTCAATTCTAGCAGCACATAGTCTTGAATGGTTAAAGATCTGTCTCATTTCCTTGCCAAATGAGATTATATTTCCAGCTTTTTGTTAATTCTGGGCACTTCAACAGTTGCTACAGTTGCTACTGATCACTTCCCGCATGTGCGTCTTTAGGCTTTCCATGGACCGGGAACCGGTGTAGGCTATGGTCCTGCCCTCAGTAAAGCAGTAAGACAGTTCATGAAGAGCAAGAGGCCAAGAGCTTCACAGGCAAGATCTTATTTAATGCTCATGGCCACCCTCAATGTTGCAAGGGGGTGGGTTGGGGTGGGGATGTTTATTTCTCCATTTTACGAATAATGAAACTAAGCCTCACGTAGCTCAGAAATAAGGCTCCAGAGCCAAGAGCTGCTTGACTTCAGAGCCCATGCCCTCCCTCCTGCTCACTGTCTGGCTGGCTGGAGGGTTAAAACATGACAATGAACACAAGTCTACAAAAATCTTGAATAAAGGCTAACATGGCTGCTATAGCAGTAAAATACCACACGGGTTTGGGAAGGGTCACTGTGCACCTGGTAGTCAGCAAGGGCTTCCTGGAGGAGCACCTGAGCTGTGTTTGGAAGCTCGGAAAGAGGGCAGAAATGACAGGAACAAAGGCATTGAGGGGATGAGCTTGCAGCATTGACAGGCCCATCAGATAGCCAGGGGCAGGTCTGTGGAGCTGGGGTACAGTGGAAAAGCAGGGGAAGGCAGGGTGGGGACAGATGATGGAGGATCCTGGATACGAAATTGTGTATTTAGAGCCTTGTGAGAAACTGTGTGTGTGTGTTTCCATGTGTGCCAGAGAAGGTTTTTGAATGTAGAAGAAAAAGTGCCATGTTTTTAAAAGTTGCAACATTTGGGGACTATACGATGTTGAATTTTCTCTTTGCAGCAAGAAAAAGTAGTGTTTTAATAATAAGGAGGATGTCATGTGTCTTTTTCCCATCAGGGAATAAAATAAGTCAATCTCTTTGCTGAACTGAAAGTGTCTGAGAATTGTTGGCAAAATGAACAGATTCTCTTTGAATCTGCATGAGAGAAGGAGGAAATGGCAGTGGTGGGGGGCAGTGAGTGTGGGGAGTGCAGACCACCACAGTCTGGCAGTTTCTCTGATTTTCTGGAGAAGCCTGGAAACTAAGACACAGATAAAAATATAAATCCAGAGGGAAAGCCTGATGATCCCAGGGAACATGCAGGCCAGCTCTTTGGAGCTGGGTTAAGAACTGGCATTTGGGAGGGGCTTATTTTCTTTACCAGAGAGTATAACCTTTTTAATATTTCCAGCAAATACTGTTTGTTCCAGGCACTGCAGCATAAAGCATGAAGGCATAAAGTAAAAATTTCCTCCTTTTTTTCTCCTTGTTTATAGGGAGATACAGAGCAATATTTTCTACAATTTTAAGTGATTTTGACATGATAATGCTGCGATTTTCATAACTGGGAAGAAGAAAAAAATATAAGATGTAATGGGTGACATAAGAATCCCTTTTTATAATCACAGATGCCTATCTATTGATAAGAACCCAGTTTCAAACATGGAATCTAAATTTAAGAGAAAAGAGCACATCAAATTTATACCTACATTTTTCTGGTGGAAAAATGAAAGGAATTTTGTCAAATGTTTGAAAATGGATATGAAATTTTCAGTGTGTACATAGTCATTTATGTGGCAGAGGATAGGCTGAATGCTAGGGATAGGGAGAATGAGTCCAAGGATCTTGCAATCTATTAAGGGAGGCAGAGCAATGTGTATACAAAGTGATTGGTGCTACAACATTCAAAGAGTAGTGGGACTGTAGAAGAGTGATTCACACAGACTGGGTAGGCTAGGGAAGGCACTGTGGAGAATATGCTGGCCGAGTGGGTTTTGCAGTATTGATAGCAGTTCATATGGAGAAAAGAGAGGTGAATAAAAGAGAATGGTGAAGGACATTATAAGTAGAGAAATAGACAAATAAAAGCTCAAGCATGTTAAAGTGTACCACCTACTTGGGGAACTAACAATAGGCCAACAGTGGTGGTATATGACATGGCAAAAAAGGAATAATAAGAAATGGGGTTGTAAGGATGGATTAGAGACTGATGATATCAGCTTTTAATATCTTGCTAAGAAGTTTGAACTTTGTTCCTTAGACTAGTGTTTCTCGGGTTTTGTTTCGTGAGTTGCGTGGTTTTTGAAATACTAGTCTTGCAAGATACCGTGGAAAAAAGAGTCCTATGATTATAAGTTTGGGAGACATGAAGTAAATATGGGTTCTTCCTCTTAGAAATACACAGCGTTTTCACTACACTAATGCATTTTGGCATTGTAAAAGCCTTGAAAATTACTGAGAAACATCAACAACACAACCAAATGGTCTAACTTTGTTTACCCATTGCTTCCTAAATTTATTTACTGCAAGTTCCGCTTTTCATGTAATATCTCTTTAGATTCCCTGGTATTAGTATTTCTTGAACCTAGATTATAAAATGCCACCGGAGAACCACTGAGTTTTGGAGCAAGAGGGGAATTTAATCTGGAATACATTGGAGAAAGGGAACTGGTGCCAGTGTAGAGCCTGGAAGGGTGGTAGACCCAACAGTGGCACAGAACACAGAAAACTGCACCTAATGCCAGCGAGTTCTCTGTTATGGAATTTACTTTGTGCTGTAATTTTCATCTCCTCCACTGACCTGTGAATTCCATGTCTTAGTTATTTTGCATCCCATGCCCAACACACAGTAGATTCTGAATAAATCAATGCTGATTGAATCAAGAGAAGAATGACCTACTGTAATTGTTTGCTTAAGAGATCCTGATGAAGGTATGAACCTCTTAGGGAAGCTTAGAAAAGTCAAGATTCTTTGGGGCTGGAAAATAAATAAAAGCAAATGCTTAAGTCAGGTTTAGACATGACTCTCACTTTTGATACAAGTAATTTTTATTATTTTTATTGAATGTGGTATTTCATGTAGATGTATCTTCTGTAAAACACCAGTAAGTTCTTTTGCCCACATTGATAAGTTTTCCTACTCTTATTAGAAAACAAATATAAGAGGGAAAATTCTATTTAATGCATTTACCAAGATGGAGAAGTGTCTTAGGGAAGATAAATTATGAGATTTTGGTATGGACTAACAGTTATTTTAGCAGCTAAAGGAAAATTCTCCTTTTTTAATGATAAAATACTTTTAAAAATATATTTTTTATTTAAGTGTAGTTGCTATACAATCTTATATTGGTTATACTAATTTCAGGTGTACAATATAGTGATTCAACATTTTTATACCTTATAATGTGATCACTCCACTAATTCTAGTAATCATCTGTCACTATGCAAACTTATCACAATATTATTGACTAAATTCCCCTTCCGCTTTTCACCCATTTCTCCACTCCCTCCCTTCTAATAACCATTCATTTGATCTGTTTCTATGAATCCATTTTTTGTTTTGTTTTGTGTTTTTAGATTCCACATGTGAGTGAAACCATATGGCATTTTTCTGTGTGATTTACTTCACTTAGAATAATACCCTCTACATCCATCCATGTTGTCGCAAATGGCAAGATTTCATTCTTTCTTATTGCTGCATAACATTCCATTGTGTGTGTGTCTATCAATATTGCATCTTCTTTATCCATTCATCTATCAATGGACACCTAAGCTGCTTCCATATCTTGGCTATTACAAATAATGCTTCAATAAACATAAGAATGCGAAGGACTTAGGGTGCATCTTTTCATATGTCTGTTGACCATCTCTATGTTTTCCTTGGAGAAATGTCTTTTCATGTCTTCTGCCTTGAATTGTTTATTTTTTTGTTATTTATAGTTGTATGAGTTTCTTATATATTTTGGATATCAATACCTTATTGAATATATCATTTACAAATATATTCTTTTATTCAGTAGCTTGTCTTTTTGTTATGTTGAAAGTTTTCTTTGCTGTGCAGAAGCTTTTTAGTTTGATGAAGTCCCACTGTCTGTTTTTGCTTTTCTTTCCCTTGCTTGAGGGGACATATCCAATAAGCTATTACTCAGACTGATGTCAAATAGTTTAGTTCCTATGCTTTCTTCTAGGATTTTTATGGTTTGAGAACTTACATTTAAGTTTTTAACCCATTTTGAGTTTATTTTGTATAAGGTATACGAAAGTTGTCTAGTTTCATTTTTTTTGCATGTGTCTGTCCAGTTTTCCCAAGACCACTTGTTGAAGAGAATGTCATTATTCCAGTGTATATTTTTACCTCCTTTGTCATGGATTAGTTGACCAGATAAACAATGGTTTATTTCTGGGCTCTTTATTCTGTTCCATTGATCTATGTGTCTGTTTTTGTGCCAGTGCTATACTGTTTGATTATTATAGCTTTGTTGTATAGTTTGAGATCAGGGCGCATGATACTTCAAACTTTGTTCCTCTTTCTCAAGATTGTTTTGGCTATTTGGGGTCTTCTGTGGTTCAATACAAATTTTAGGACTATTTGTTCTAGTCCTAAGAAGAATGGAATTGATATTTTTATAAGAATTTTATTGAATATGTAAATTGCTTTGGATAGCATGGTCATTTTAACAATATTAATCCTTCCAATCCATAAGCATATATCCTTCCATTTATTTGTGTCCTCTTCAATTTCTTTGTTCAATGTCTTATAGTTTCCAGAGTATAGGTCTTTTACCTCCTTGTTTAAGTTTAATTCCAGGTATTTTATTCTTTCCTATATAATTGTAAATAGGATTGTTTTCTTCATTTCTCCTGATTGTTTATTAGTATATAGGAATATGACAGATTTCTGTATATTAATTTTGTTTCCTGCTACTTTACTGAATTCTTTTATTAAGTCTATTAATTTTTTGGTGGATTCTTTAGGGTTTTCTATATATTGTATCATGTCATCTGCAAATATCGACAGTTTTACTCTTCCTTTCTAATTTGGATGCCTTTTATTTCTCTATCTTGTCTGATTGCTGTGGCTAGGACTTCCAGTACTATATTGAATAAGAATGGTGATAGTGGTATCCTTGTCTTGTTCCTGGTTTTAGAGAAAAAAACTTTCAACTTTTATCATTGAATATGATGTTAGCTGTGGGCTAACATCCCACAGTTCAGGTAAGTTGCTTTTGTATCCACTTTGTTGAGCGTTTTATCATGAACGGATGTTGAAGTTTGTCAAATGCTTTTTCTGCATCTATTGAGGTAATCATGATTTTTTTTGTCCCTGGTTTTGTTGATGTGATGAGTCACATTCATTGTTTTGCAGATGTTGAACCACCCTTGCATACCTGGTATAAATCCCACGTGATATGGTGTGTAATCTTTTTAATATACTGTTAAATTCACTTTGCTAGTTGTTGAGAATTTTGGCATCTGTGTTCATCAGGAATATTGACCTATAAGACTCTCTCTCTCTCTCTCTCTCTCTCTCTAATGGTGTCTTTGTCTGGTTTTGGTATCAGGGTAATTCTGGCCTCATAGAATAAGTTTGGAAGTGTTCCTTTCTCTTCAGTTTTTTGGAATAGTTTGAGAAGGATAGGTACTAATTCTTCTTTAAACATTTGCTACAATTCACCTGTGAAGCCATCTGGTTCTGGGCTTTTGTTTGTTGGGAGCTTTTTGATTACTGCTTCAATTTTATTGCTAGCAATTGGCCTGTTCAGGTTCTCTGTTTCTTCTTGGTTCAGTCTTGGTAGGTTGTATATTTTAACAAATTTATCCATTTCTTCTAGATTGTCTAATTTGTGGGCATGTCATTGTTCATAGTATTCTTTAGTGATATTTTGTATATCTGTGGCATCAGTTGTCACCTCTCCTCTTTCATTTCTGATTTTATTTGTGTTTTCCGTTTGAGTCTTGCTAGAGGCTTATCAATTTTATTTATTCTTTCAAAGAACCAGCTCTTCATTTCATTAATCTTTTCTGTTGTTTTTATGTTTTCTATTTCATTTATTTATTCCCTATTCTTTATTTCCCTTTTTCTACTTTTGGTTTTGTTTGTTCCTCTTTTCCTAGTTTCTTTAAGTGTAAACTTAGATTGTTTATTTGGGACTTTTCCTGCTTCTTGAGGCAAGCCAATGTAGCTATAAACTTTTTCTTTATAATTGCTTCTCATAAATTTTGTAAGGTATTTTTTCTTTTTCATTTGTATCAAATTTTTAATGTTGTATTTTCATTTTCATTTGTAGTTTTTGATCTCCAGTTTGATTTTCTCTTTGATTCATTGGTTGTTTAGAAGCATGTTGTTTAATCTCCATGAATTTGTATTATTTTCCAGTTTCTTTTTTTTCCTATAGTTGATTTTTAGTTTCATGACACTATGGTAGGAAAATATATTTGATATAATTTAAATCTTCTTGAATTTATTGAGGCTTGTTTCATGGCCTAGTGTGTGATCTATCCTGGAAAATGTTTCATGTGCACTTGAGAAACGTGTAAGAAAAAGTTTTCTTAATATTTATCACAACTTGCCTAGAAAAGGCGAATCAGGGAAGGAGGATAAAAGTCCATTTACAATTTACTTTCTTCTAGATTTCACAATGTAAGACTTACTCTAAAGGTAGATCTTAAAGAAAACTAGATCAGTGGTTCATCATACATCATTACCATTATCACGTTTGAAATGGCAGAATCATAGAGCCAACTTAGCTGAAGGTTGGAGGTACCCACTGCAGTTTGGCCAGCATTATCTAGAGGAACTAGACAGTGAAATCAGGTCATTTGGGCACCAAATGAATCTCTGAGCACCAGAGAATAGTGAAGGAGAAGCAAAAGCCAAGTCATAGATGGGAACATGAGCCAGGAAGCATGGAACTTGTTGGATGATACCAAGGCCAGTAGGCCAGGGGATACATGAACAGATGCCACTGTGTATAGCTAATGACGATGACTAGGAGTTCAATGTCCGCCATCCCTATCCCTGCCTCCTTGGTACTACACAACCTCCCTAGATCCCTATAATGTCTGGGCTAAACTTCTGCCACCCCTTTCAGCATGAGCTCTCAAAATATAAATTAAGTTGTGCTATGGACAAATAAAGTCACTTTTCTTACACATGTGCATCTAAGTGTGAGATTCAAGCCTGTTTCTTGAACAATAAAGAAAAATTCTATTTACTGATGTCTGGTCAAGAATGAGCACTTCTCTGTTCTGCAAAGATCAGGATGCTCTCAAGCTCAGGCCAATACAAAGAGGGTTTTTTGAAAGGATGTATGAAAATCTCTTAGAAACCCAGGGCAGGAAACTATATCTGGGTATGAGGGGATTTTTGGAAAGTGGAAAATGAGGCTTTTCCCCCCACTGTCTCTAAGGGGCTACATGAGCCCTTTCATCTCTTTCTGTCTGCTCTAGCCTGGGCAGTATGTGATGGCCTGGCCTAGGTCTCATGCCTGTTCAGTTGTCTCACTGAGACAGTTCCTTTGAGTCTCTCAGTTCAGTGTCCACACAGCAAGAATCTGCTTGGCTCCCTTTGGTCAGGTGTCTATTCCTGGTCCAACCGCTAGCTGGCTGTTGGTGAGGAGTCACAAGCTATAGTGAGAGCAGCAAGGGGAGATATGCCATATTGCATAAATCCAGGGGCGCCTGCCAAATTGTACTCTGTGAATGACAACACTTGCATTTGTATAAGTGCACATCCTGCATGGTCACCCAGATGCAGTGATCCTGGCCAATGGCCTTGCTCTTCTTCTGTTCCACAAGTGTAATAAAATGGTGGAACTTATTGTTGTTGCTGTTTGACCTGAGTGAAAATCTTCTGAAGGCACACTGAATGGCCATATGAATGCATAGAGCAGGATGAGGAAGATAGACTTTGGCAATTGTGAACAGTTATGATGATTAGAAGGAAATTACCTTGCCAACTTGGGTGGTTCCCTGGTTAGTACAGAGGTATATAGGACAGGTTTTGATGTTCAACAGGCCTGTGTTCAAAATCCAACTCTCCTTATAAAGTGAGATGTTGGTCAGATTATTTGATTTCTCTAAGTTTTGGTGTCTTCATCATTAAAGTCAGGATGATAATTTCTATTCCACAGGAATCTTATAAGGAATAAAGGATTCAAGTATTTAAGGAACTCAAGCCAGTGTCCAGTGCTTTACAAATGCCAATAAGTGCCAGATGTCATCATTTCCATTATTTAAAATTTTTTTGATTTGGTAAAATTTATTTTTTGGTTTAAAGAGAGAATTTATAGATTTCATTATATAATAAATAAATGTATGAGACTGCAAACTGGTACAGCTACTATGGGAAACAGTATGGAGGTTCCTCAAAATACTAAGAATTGATCTACCATATGATCTAGCAATTTGGGTATTTATCCCAAAGACTTGAAAACTCATATCCTAAAAGGTATTTGCACACTGATGTTCATAGCAGCATTATCCACAGCGGCCAAGACATGGAAGCAACTGAAGTGTCCTATGATAGAGGATTGGCTAAAGAAACTGTGGTACATATATACAATGGAATATAACTCAGCCATAAGAAGAGATGAAATGCTGCCATTTGTGACAACATGAATGGACCTTGAGATAAACATGCTAAGCGAAATAAGCCAGACAGAAAAAGTTGAAAATCACATGATATCACTTATATGTGGGATATAAACCTAAAAGCAATAAATGAACAGGACAAACAAATGGAAACTCATGGACATGGACAATGGACTAGTGGTTACCAGAGGGTAGGGGTGGGGGAGGAGCGGGGAGGTAGACAGGGTAAAGGGAGTCAAAAATAGGGGGAGTAGGGATAGCGTGAAGTGAGTAAAGGGGATCAAATATATGGTAGCTGAAGGAAATTGAACTTTGGGTGGTAAACACACAATAGACTATACAGATGTCAAATGATAATATACACCTGAAAATTATATAATTGTATTAACCAGTGTTACCCCAATGAACTTAATTAAAAAAATAAAGCATAAGATTCAATGGTAATACACACACATACACACACACACACACACACGTGTGTGTGTGTGTGTGTGTGTGTATGTGTGTGTGTGTATAATGTGCAATAAATAACAAAATTTAACAAGGGTTATGCATAAATAAATGATAGTAGTGAATTATGAACCAACTATTATGGTCAATCTAATTCTGTATACCTCACATCCAAAAACAAATAAGCAAAGAAACAAAAAGTAGGCACCATGATTAGAATAAGTATATAGCTTTTTAAAATGGCATCTTTGAAAGAGAAACTCTCATTCTGATTTAAAAAAAGAAAAAATCAGTCATACTCTGTTGTAATAACAAAAGTTAAATATTTTTAAAAGCAATAAAGAAAAGTAAAAAATACCACTCTCTCTTAGCAACTGGCTCAAAAATATATTTTCAAAATTTTATTTTTTCAGTTTCAAGTATACATCAGTTCTATTGTTATTGATAATAAACTATATAAATTATATAGTTATAAAGTGTTCACCAGTTATATAAAATGCATTTATCTGCATTCAAAGTAATTATTGTACATTTGGTTAAGGTCTACATAGTTAAAGTCAGAATCACAATGTTTTATAAAAATTGATAGAGTAATAATTAGTGACAATTACAATGATGTTGATGCTGAGGAGGAAATAAACCTGGATAAAATTTTGTCTCAGGCCTCTGTGGTGTAGGTGTGTCTATATGTATTATATCTGATTTTGATTTTATTTAAAAAACCTTTGTCCTAATGGCTTTTTTCTTATTGTCTTGACCTTCTTGTGACATCTAGCAAGATGTGATTTTTTCCAAGCCACATGTTTCATAAACAAAATATATGTTTATATTTGACTGTACCCAAACTGCTAATTATGGGCATCTCTTTCTATAGCTCACTCTTGTCTTTGGGGTTATATAGAAAACAATTTATATTACAAAATAAAATCCCCCCTTAAAGATGTTTGTCCTGAGAGAAAAGAGAGAGGAAATCACAAACTGTTATTATTTTCCCTTAGATGGATCTAAATATTAACATTCCCTTAGCTTTAAAGCTTATTTTTATGCCGCTCTTGTATAGCAATCAAAGTACACTAACTCTTCTGTTGTCTCGGCTTCTATCTACAGCATACCCAAACAACTAAGCTAGAACAATGAGAAAATCAATTCAGCAGGTTATTTGGTATCGTATGTCAAAAAAAAAAAAAAGTTTGAGTAGCTTAAAACATTTTAAAAAGCACAGGTCACAATAAACTGATGTGAATGTTTAAGCACAGCCTCAGGAGACCTCATGCAGTGAATGTAATGGTTTCTAGATCTCATTGTAACTGTATTAACTGCTGAACTCCTGGAAGACAGCAGCCATGGAGGCTGCACATAAGTAGCAGTATGGAAGGAAGATCTAGAGGAGGAAGAGGAAGAAGAGTAAGATAGTGTGATTATAACCATAGCAGTTGTTGCAGTAGTCATAGTTGTAATAATAAGAGTTAACACTATGTGCAGATACTGTTCTAGGTACTTCATATACAATAACTTATTTAAAATTTATAGTGACCTTGTGAGATTTATTATTTCCCCATTTAACAGAAGAAACAGACGATGAGGGTTAAAGTAACTAGTGAGTAACTAGTGGAGGAACCCAGATTTGAAGAACAATAACAATGACTGATGCTGATGAAATGTTTCTTGTTTCTCAGTGGTTGACATACTTTCCCCACTGAGTCTCGCAGCAGTCCTGGGAACTAGCCTCCTTTATTACACCCAGCTAGCACAGGAGCAAACTGAACTTGGAGGCATGACTAATCCAATAACAGACAAGGGACTGAGAGCAGAGTCCTGAAGCCACGACTACAACTTGCCTTTTAGTTTCAGGTTTAAAAGTAGCCTTGTAGGTTCTGCTTGGGCTGATGTGTTGAGAGAGGAAGAATCTTCTCAGCAGAAGCCTTTGCTTTGAGGTAATACATTCCCCTCCAGCTAACCTTCCTTGAGTAGCTTTTCCTGCTGCTGGCCTGGAAAGCAGGGGCCCTGATAGACACCCCACACACACAGTAGTGGGTAAGGCAAAATTTAAGGGGACACCAAAAAATCAATACTCAAGATAAATAGTATTTTAATTAAATATTTAAAAATATGTAAATATTAAATATTTAAAATAAAAAAGTATTTTTAACAACTTATACCTGAACAAAATATTAATATTTAAAATAAAGACAGAATCAGTATGGTCACCTAGTACCAGGATTGTAGATGGAGACCAGACGGGAGGGTGGGCCTGATGCTGGCCTTTTGCTCATGGCCATCCTGCTCCTCACCTCCACAGGGCCTTCTTGGGCCCTTCGTGATATTTTGCCCCTCTGTCTGGCTCTCCCTATCACTAAACACACAGGCCTCCCTTCCAGAGGCCTCCCTTCCATCGTGAAGGAGCAGAGACTGTATAGTAGTGCTTCTTCTGCAGGCACCACTAAAACATATTTTTTCATTCAGCGCTATTTTTAAAAAGTGAGGATGACTTTTTCCAACGATATGCTAAAAAAGTTAAGCCTCTTTCCTTCCACCTTTTCTCTCCAAAACTCCACTAAGGGAGTTGTTAAAAAAAAAAAATACAGTCAGTGCCTTTCCAATTTTAGATCTGTGTAGTGGGCCACTCTTGGTTTCTCTTTTTTTATTTACTACTTGGGGTGTCAACTTAAGAAAACACTGGCTTTCTTGCTGGCACATCAGCTGGGACACATGTGTTCTGCTGATCTCTCCCAGAGACACTGTGGAATTGTCCTATCCCAGTGGTCTTGGGCTTTGAGGACTCAACCAAGCAGTCATGCTGTTGAATATGAATATAACTGCTTCCCACCCCAAAAGACATTTTATTTATTATTTTGAAAATATTTTCTTTGGGCTCCTTTAATCCTAGGGGACATTTACTTGATGAATAGCAAATAAGTTCCCTAACCAGACTGTTGTTATAAATATCCATGGCATTAATTCAAACCATTTGCATCGGAAACTTTTTTTCTTTCTGGAGGAAAAGGGGTGGCTGACTTAACCTCAACATTTGGGACATGATTTTCCCTAAAATAACCACAACATCCATCATTTTTTTTTCCTGATGGTGTGTCAATTTTTTAATGAGAGGCTGGGTCCTTTCAGTACCTTTGGTCTCCATAGTAACAATTCCATGTGTTTATTCTGGCTTATTGAAATAAAACACTGAGGAAAAGGTCAATGACTCATTTTTGATTGGGGGTTACTCTAATTGGAGGATAATTATTTAAAAGTTGATCACTAGCACAAAGATACTATGCACTTAAAAGTAAGATCCATCGCAAGCATTTAAAATAAAAAAATTTAAAACTTTTAGACAGATGTTTTCAGATACTGGCTGTTTCTTCACAGGTGCAGGTGTTTTCAAGATTATTATTGTTTCATCCAGGTATAACCAGCCTTGACTTCCTGCCATTCCCTCCTGGTACCAGGATCTGAGTAATGCATTAAGTAATGGATTAAAGTGTCTAGAATGACTAATGCAGTTATAGGAATCTATTTGGACCTATGGTTTATGCATCTGAGATGAGCTGAATCAATACAATATAGTCTTTCCGAGGTGGCTACCGGGGGGCCAGAAAAGGCAGAAACATTACTTGAGTCCCAGTCTTTCCATCTCCTCTGTTACTTTAAGCTGTGTTTGCTTTTGCAGGAAGGTAGAAAGGGGCCCGCTGTGCTTTACTATTGTTGCCTAGGTTTCTTGCCTTCTTTGGGTCTGGTATCACATCTCTCTATTCTCATCTGTAAAGTGGCAACAACAACAGAATCTGCACCATACAGTGTTGGAGGGGATTAAAGGCAATAATGATGTGTGTAGGGCTTAGCTAAGTGCAGAATTTTAGTAAATACCAAACAAGTGTTGGCTGTTATAGTTACTTTTTATCTTCATTATTAGGTCAGCACTTTGGATCGAGTTCCTCTGCTCTCAAGGGAATTGTTTAAACTCATTGAAGCTCTGTGTGACAAGTGAAGTGTCCATTTTAGAAGGCAAGAAATCAGTTCAAGCAGATGTGGGATGTCAGTCTGAGAGGCATCCTACCCGCTCCACTTAGGGCTCTTTAAGCCCAGTTAGTTCTCTGGTGTCTGAAAGCCGTGTGGTGTTTTGTCCTCTTGAGCCCAGGCTCAGGTGGAGTGGCTCCCAGGACTGAGGGCAACGCTCAGGTGGAGAACCTGCTCCTCAGTCCCCAAGTGGTTGAATCTTGATTACTATTTACAAAATACAAATATGAGAAATCTTATAAAAGCCGAGCTCATAGAACCAGAGAGTAGAGCAGTAGTTGCTAGAGCTTGTGGGTGGGGAAAATAGGAAAATGTCGGTTAAAGGGTACAATTTTTCAGCTATAAGATGAGTAAGTTCTGGGGATCTAATGTACAGCCTGGTAATTACAGTTAACAATATTGAATGTGTACTTGAAATTTGTGTACTAATGAGGTTGATCTTAAGTGTTCTCACCATACACACAAAAAAGGTAACTGAGAGATGACAGATGTATCAATTAATAGGACTATGGCACTCATTTCACAATGTATCCATATATTAAACCATCATGTTGTATACTCTAAATATATATAATTTTTATTTGTTAATTATAACACAATAAAGCTGGAAAAAATATAGAGAGGTCCAATCTTAGCTGGCAAAATTGGAAGTTGGCTGAACCCCATAACCCTGTATCAGTGGCTTAACTTTATATGATTCCATGAGACACAGATAAGACCAGTGTCGACACAAATTGGTGGGCTTGCAGAGAAGTTGCAGAGAAAAGTAATCTTTTAGATAGAATTTAGGGCATTTTCATGAGGCATTTTTCTAGGTACTCTTGAAAATCCATCCCTTTGATGGCTCTTAGTAAACTCTAGACCCTGGAAGCCAGGCCTTGATCAGAGAACTTCACCTATTCACTTAAATATTTATGTTTGTGACATGTCAAGCACATGGCTAGGGGCAGCTGTGAACATGAATGTCATGATTCTCTTCTCTTGAAATTTAACATTCTAAGTCGGAGAGATAGTAAACAAGTAAAAAAAAGAAAAGAAAAGAATCGCAAATACTATGAAGGAAGGGAAAAATGTGCTAGAGAGCATTTGGGGGAAAGCCTTGACACCTCCATACTGCTCCAAAGGAAGAGTGGAGCTAGTAAGGATGCAGCTAGTACAGATGGAGATAATGTTCTAGTTACTTCCTCTTGTAAATACTATGGAATGATTCCTCCTTCGTAAGTGTTGATACCAGCTTGGTCTTTCTTCTTGTGTTGTGCAATTGGATTGAGCAAAGTGATCACTATTGCTGATCTTATTTTAGTTGTGAAAAATAATGCTGCTAGGGCCAAAGTTTTTGTTAAATGCTATAATTACTATTTTTATACTTATTTCCAGAAAACACAGCTTTGCAAACTGATTTGCTCACAAAAAGCTTTTTCTTCATAAAGTATCTTGTGGGTCTGGTGCTGTCAGAACACATTTTGAAAAGCAGTGTTTTAGAAAATGCAGTTTAAATGGTTCTGTGTTATGCATTTCTGAAGAGTAGTAAGTATATCTCTGAAGAAAAATATTTCAGATAACATATCTACACTCGTTGGCTATCCTAGCTGTTTGAATAGTCATTATTTTTAGTTCTTCCTCTAGGTCTGAGGCATCTGTCTATGATTCCTTGAGACTCATAACCAACATCCAACCTCATTTGTCAAAGCTGTTGCAGAGAAAACTAAAGAGAGCCCAAAAACAAAGCAAGGCAAACCAAAAACAACAGATATTTAATGGCAAATATATAGGTAGATTCCATCTTAAGGTTAATGCAAAATAAATGGACATAAATCAGGCTTGTTTCTAAAGATTACAAGAGGGTAAAATGATATAGGAATTCTTTGGGGGAAATATTGCACATGTCAAAAAAATGTGCTATGCTTCCTTCTCTTTTCCATGTTTACACCATCAAAGTTCTAGAAAGATTAAAAAATTTTAAAACAATTATTCATTTCTTTGCTTAAAATATTTAAAAATATAGTAGGTATAAAGAGAATGTACTGCATATCTGTTGAGCTCTCATAGCCATCAGTAGGGAATGCAGTAGCCTGAATCCAGTTTATTGCTCTGAGGGCTTGAACAGTGTCTAGCTTCTCCTGACCGTCCCCAGCCACATGGAATATGGGTGCTATTCATCTGGTGTCTAGTTTAAGTCATAGTACCTTGGTAGTAGGTCTGAAGAAAAATTGTGATGTATGACAAACTGATTTTGTAAAGAGTTTTGAAAACTTATTTCTTTTTGTCCTTTAAAAATATTGAGAATTATGTCCAAAAGACAGTATTTATACACATGCGAAAGGATGACCAGATAATTCTGTTAGGGGAAACCTCTCCTAGCTCCTACCTCTCCTATAGTCAAGATAACACTGCACCTCAGAGCTAACTGATGACAAGTAAGGGATGCCCAGTTACTGGGAAGAATTTAGAAAGTGGCTATTCTTCAACATAGTCAATTTGCTTCATGAGTTTCAAATACATTCTGGAAGAAGATTCTTCTTTACAACTCAAGGCATGAAGCACTAAGTCCAAAAGAGATTACTGTCTTTGGGGGCCCACTTCTCAAACTCTATTCCTATAATCTCCATTGCTAATGTTACTCCTCATTTAGTTCTTTCTGTACCTCCTCAGAGCAAACTCTCTTCCCCACATTTGTTGGCTCTCTTATTTTTAAGTTCTTTCTTCAAATTTGGAAGTAGTTCTTAAACATGAATGTGTATGAGAATTAGTGGCAGAGCTTGTTAAAAATGCAATTGTTGAAATCTTCAGGGTCATTAATGAAAGAATAGTGAGAGAATATATAATCAAAAAAGCAGTGTTTCTATTCACCACTTAGTAATACTTATATTTATGTTTAGAAAGTACTTTACAATGTGCATGATACTTTTGCACAATTTGAATATTTCTCTATTCCAGCGTCCATGGGCCGCTCATTGCTCAAGTGCCTGTCGGGTTATTAAATCTCATATCATAAACTTCCTTCATCTTCTTCCCCATCTTCTGTAATTACAGGAAACATTTAATAAACACACTGGAATGATTATCTCTTTCCTGCTGCTGACCTCTTTTCACTAAAGTCCTTTTTCCCCATAGTTTCTGCTTATTGATTCATTCATTTCTTTATTCAGCCAGTTATAGAACATTTATGGTCTGCAAAGGATCAATCACTATGCTAGGTATGCTATTACATTATCTTGGATTCTCACAAAACTCTGAAAGATAGAAGTGATTACAGATAAAAGCGGTGAGATCGAGAGAAGTAACTCTCCTGAAGCGTCACATAGTTGAATTGTGGTAGATCCGAAATTTTAACTGGTATAAACAAACCTGTTCATTTTGTGGGCTTTTTACTAGTGAGAGAAGTGTTTTCTGGTGACACTGGCAACTCTTGGAACAATAACCATGAATGTTCCCTGGTGCCCAGGAGAAAAAAGAGAAGGGAAGAAAGCACAGAACAAACACCCACCTTTATGAACTAATAAAAGCTGAAAATAACCTTGGAGTGTCTGAGGTAGAAAACCTGTTTTTGATAACTGATAGAGCATATGAGATGACTTTTATTTTGATTTTACTGAATTTGCAGAAAAAGCAAAGAAAATCTATTCTGATTGACTAGACGTAAGAAACGATAAGACCTCTAATAAGAGAAAGTCCATTATGGATTTTAAGTGATTTGGGCAGTTTTTTGTCAAAGTTCAACTGCACACAAATCACCAGGGGTCTTGGTGAAAAAAATTCTGATTTTGTAGGTCTAGGTTGGGCCCTGATAATCTACATTTCCAATGAGCTCCCAGGTGATACTCTAGATCACACTTTGAGAACCAAAGATACAATGTGTCTAAAATAACCCTGTTAGCCTGGGTGGTGGGGTGCTATCTAAGGCTGACAGCCATGATCCCAGGATAACTGGAGGTAGATTAAGGAGACTTGGAATTGAATCCAACTTCATCACTTTCTAGCTTTAAGCAAACTGCTTAAACTTTCTGAAACTTTCCTCTTTAAAATGAGGACAACAGCTTCCATCTTACCGGGGTGTTGAGATTAAAGCAGGATAATATTATGTGAAAGCATGTTGCAAACCATCATGTATTAGGTTATAATCTGGATTAGTCTGTGTACTCATTATTCATTGTATAAAATTGGTAGAAGACTATTATTGAACTTGTGCTTGGAATTTTTTAAATTTCCTAAATTGGAGAACAAGAGATGAAGACTTTCTGAAATATGGAAGGAGAAGGAAAGAGGGATGGCCCTTAGTGGGTGCCAGGATGGAAAGGAAAGTGGGTGTTTATAAGAAGTGTGTCAATTTGGAAAACAGGCATTTTCAGTGAGCCTGGAGACTGGACAGAATGTGAATTCTCTGCGTATGTTTTTTTTCAAGCATAGATTGAAGAAGGATGACCACAGGTGAGTAAAATTAGGGAACATACTTGATGCTGAATTCCTTCATCTCTGAAAAATATATTTTAAAAAATGTAGTAAAATTTCAGTCATGCAGATAAATGGGATAACTGAAACTCTCCTGTTAAAAACAGTTGGAAAAGCTAAATAAAATATAATAAACATCCTTTTAAATATATATAAATAGATAGATATCTATATATCTATATCTTATCTATATCTATATCTATATCTAATCTATCTATCTATCTATCTATATCTATCTATCTATATCTATATCTATATCTATATCTATATCTATATCTATATCTATATCTATATCTATATCTATATCTATATCTATATCTATAAGCTCTCAAGAAAGTAAGAGAAATACCTAGGGATACAAAACGAAAAAGAATCTGAAAATTAGAGCAGTGACAAGTAGCTGTTGTTTTAGCTACCTTTTATTTTGTGAACTTGTAGTAATTAAGGTGTTTGGATTTAATAACTTTGCAGGGTCTTAGAGAAGGCATGAGGTTGTCAAGAGATAGGTTGTTGAGATTGAGATCTCTCCCTACACATGCTCAAAGGTAAGGCCCCAATTCCTGTTCCCAACTCCCTGATCACTGTGATCCTTTCACACTTTCCACAATTTATTCAACAAGTATGCATTCAATGCCTCCTCTGTGTGGGACACTTTGCTGGGCACTGTAAGGAGGGGATTCTGGTCATTCTTAGGTCACACTGGATGATTCAATGTAATAACACATAACAAAGTGTTTGTAGACTGTAAATTTCCATGCAACATGTTGTTATGGTCCCGTAAGAGTTGCCTGGATGAAGTGCTGGTCTCAGCCTTGCTACCCCTTAGCACTTCCTTCACCTCTACTATTCTAGTAGGAGCTTGCTCAGTGCCAGGATATCAGGCACACCCTCTTTAGCCCTAGGAAATAGTTATTTTAAATCCTCCTGCTTCTCAGCATGTACCCTCTCATCCTTAGGCCTCTGAGACCCTTGAGGAGAGAGGGAGCATTCCATAGAAATTGTTTTCTTGGCTCTCAGCCATCTCATGTTTTATTCTCTCAGGAATGTCCCTCTCTATCCCCCTGGGGTCTGATAGATATCACAGATAGCCCCAGAAAACTGCCTCCTGAGGTAGTTTTTCAAACCCATGAAAAATACCATGGGTAAAACTGCAGATAGAATGAAGCCATGAGACAAAAGAAAGGTGGGGGCAGGGAGAGCTTTGAGCCAGAGCTTTTACACATCGTAGCACAAAGGGTGACAATGGCCAGGCTCATAATTTTAAGGTAAAGGAACAACACAGTGAAGCACTTTCCCTCCCAACTCGGAAAGTCTAGCAGCACCAGATATAGTCCAGGGCTTATAATTTTGGGTGCTGGGGGCTTCTGGCTGGGATCCCAAGTGCCTGCTTTGACAGAGGGAAGAAACAGGAACGTTGGGGAGCTGTTTACTGACCCTCCCATGGGGGATGGAATTTCTCCCGTAGAAGACTTGCTGTCTGATTCTCAGGCCTGCAAACAGAAATTCTGGTTTTTGAGTAATTTAAATGGTAACTGTAAGTTCACTGAAAGCTGCACCGAAGGCCAAATTTTCCCTCTAGTGTAATTATTCAAGAGCGACCATTTGTCACCAGAAGAGGTATAAAGGGCAGATCCGGCCTCTTATTTCTGGCAGAGAGAGAAGCTCAGGGCTGCAGTGTGGTTGGAGCACCTCAGTCTACAGCCTACTTTCAAAGCTTGAGAAAACTGGCTCAGTAGGAGTTTAGGTCACCGGGGAGCCATTGTTGACATCTATTTACTGCCCCGTCAAGAATATGTTTTCAGGTCATTTGTTCATCTCTCTTGAGTCTCTTTTGGGGCATGGGCTACTCTAAAAGTTTATGAGAGTCCATTTTCCTTTAAAGACTGGCATCCTACTTTTTAAAAGATTTTTGTGCCAGACAGATGTGAAGTAAGTCTGGGCATTGCCATTTACTAGCTGTATAAACACAGATGTGTCCCTTAAACTTTCAGAAATTCAATTACCTTACCTTAAAATGGGAATGCTTGGCTTGCTCTGATGAAAATCAGATGTGTTGTGATTTTGGTGATTTCTATTTGTATGTGTGTGCTTTTCAGGATATTTTTATAAAAAGCATAAAACCAAGTTTCCTCTTAGCTTCTTGTTCATTTTCATTCAAGAAAGGTGACGTTCAAGAATAGGAGTGTACAGTAGGTAGACAAGGACCCTTGGGCCTGTGCCATGGAATGGGGGGCTTATGGTTAACCTATAGACTCTGCTGAGGACTTTGGATTTTATTCTGAATGCAAAGAGGAGCCACAGGGAGAGACATGATCTGATTTTTGTTTTAAAAGATTACTCTGGCTGTCATCTGGAGTGTAGACCAGAGGAAGGCAGGCGTGGAAACAGGAAGATCAGTTAGGAGACCACTGGAAAAGCCCAGATGGGAGAAGACAGCTCATCTTTACATAGGGTTGGCTGACATCATTTTTATTTGAGTTTTCACTGAACTCATTCTGAGTGCTCAGCCCTCTTGTTCATTTATGAAGCAGAATCATTTGCTCTTATTATTAAAGAAAATCAGTGAGATCACTGATTTTCATCATCCCTCTCAAAGGTGATGCTGGGCTGGTGGATGTATGCAGATGCCCTCTTAGTCTTTCACTGTCCTCCCTCTATACCCTCCCCAAGGTGAGTGGAGGTATTTCTCTTCTTGCTCTTCATTTTTCATGGGCTTATTCCAGAACTGAATATCCTTTCCTCCTTTTCACTTTACATCTAGTCTTTTAAAGTAATTTTGAGCAAATACCAATTGCATCTACAAACAATCCCATCAAGGACATTCTGTATTTCTGTATTTTGTTGAAGTTAGTCCAAAGGTCATGATATATGAATTTGGAATTGTTGTTCAGTAGTCCTTGGAAAATTTTATTAGGTACATGGTGGACCTAGGAAAACATGTTGGAACTTGTAGGTTATGTAACTCTGATGGCTTCATTGCTAGAATGCTTGGGACTTCTACCCATGATTTCATTTCTCTTGAATGTGGGTTTCATGCATCTGGTTGCTTGGCTGTTTTCAGAAAGTAAGGGTAATAGTCACATTAATGTATCATCTTTTCCGTAATTAGAAAAGAAACCTGAGAATGCTTTCCTAGCAAATATGTAGACACAATTTCCTTCAACACCTGTTCTCTCAAGTCATGAGATGTTTGAAAATAACCACACGAGTTCCTGTGTCTGATCCAGTCTTTTCAATATCTACCAGGGCAACATCAACATTTTACTAGTGTGAGCAAATGTCAGCATGCCCCCTCTTTCCCACCCTTACCCATGAGTTCAAGTACAGTAAATGTTTACTGATTTGGAATGACCGGGGGATGGTTTATTTTGGTTCTTTGTAATTAATCCACAGATAAGAATACAGATTTTTTAAAAAGTAAAATGCCTAATGTCATATTGCTATTAAGTTAAGCAGCTGAGATTCTGATTTCATATTCAAGATGCTCATTTTCCATGCTATGCTTTGAAAAGTTTAAAAATTATGCAAACATAAGTTCCCATTGTAAAAAAAAAAAAACAGAAAAAACCTCTAAAACATCACACTATTTAGAGATAACCACTGTTAACAATTTGGTTCACTTTTTTTCCTGACATTTTCCTACACAAATATAATTACAAATTATATTTCAAGAATGAATGTTGCTTTACCGTCTTTGTTCCCTTTGATCATATCCTGTGTTTTGTTAATACCTTTCTATGTCCTGTATCTAGATCTGCATTATCATTTTTAAAACTTGCATTGTTTTCCATTTCAGAATGCTAATACTATTTAGCATACACATCATCATTTTTTTCCTCTTCTGAGCTGGACAATCACTTTATTAACCAATCCCCTTGTTTTAGAACATTTATTGAGTGCTAATATCTGAAGCTTATGCTAAGTACTTTTCATATGTTATTTTATTTACTTAACTTGCTTACAATATCTTGATGTTACTGACAGTGCTTATTTATTATATACATTTCTGTTTAAATTCTTTCCGTACATTTCATGATTTTGCAGTGTTTGTTTAAAGGCTTTTCTTAAATATTATCAAAGAATCCTTCAGAAAGATTCTAAGAATTTACACTCACAAAGCATCAAATGTGTTTAATTCTTCATATCCACACAACCAGTAGGCAAAATCTTTTCTAAACTTCTGGGGAAAATAATATCTCATTATTTTACCTTGGATTTCTTTGATCACTCGAGAAGCAAAACATTTTTCCATTGGTGTATTCACCATTTTACTTAATATATTTTAATCTAAGACATATTTTAAAATAATACATATTTTAATTTGTGTACCCACATATACATAATTTTGTCAAATGCCTACTTTTAAATCATGTAGGACTCTTTTTTACTGCAAATTTTTCTTTTTTCTTTTTTGTTTGCTTTACCCACCTCCTCCTTCCTTTCACATCAGTCTCTCTGCCTCCCAAGAAGCCTTTAAAACAGAATCGAATGCATCTTTTTTCATATTTGTATCTGTCCTCATATAATTCTCATATAGTATATAATATACATACATACACATACAAGGTTTATATGTGTGTGTGTGTGTTTTAATGAAAGTAGAATCATATATTACATGCTTTTCTGCATCTTGCTTTTCTCACTCAACAATTTCTCATTTGAAAATCTTCCAAGTCATCTGGTAGAACTCCAATTCATTATTTTTAATGACTGGAATTTGAAAAAAAGAGGCCATTCTCCTATTGACAGGCATTGCTTTTGTTTCTACTATTTATTTTTCTTCTACCACCACTAACAATGCTGCAATCAATATCTTTTTATACACTTCTTCATAAATAAATACTTTTATTTTTATGAAATACCCAAGAATGTTATTGCTGGGTGGGTCTAAGTGTGAGTATGTGTTTTAATTATAATAAATGAATCCAGATTGCTTTCCCCAAAGGCTGTATGTAACACATTTCCACCAGCAATATATGAGAGTATCCTTTTTGTAACATCCTAGCCAGCAATAGATGCAGTTCTTTTTAACTACTGTCAGTCTGATGCATGTAAAGTGATAATCATGTTGTTACCATAATTTGCATACCATGGTTACTACTATTTGTGAATTTGTATATCTTTTCACTCACTTACTCCTGGATTCATTCATATGTGAATTGTCTTTGCCTATTATTTTGTTGGTTACTTGTCTCTTTCATGTCTATTTGTTAGAGATTTTTGCATATTACTAATTTAAACATCATCTGTATTACAAATATTCTTCCTATATCTATTATTTGTTCATTATCTTTGTTTATGAGATCTGTTGCTAGACAAGTGCTCTTAATTTATTTAAGTCAAATGCATTTAGCTTTGGTTTCTGGGTTTGTAGTCGCAGTTTGAAAGTCATAGATTCTAGAAACTTTTAGACTGAGGTCTCATATTTTCTTGCACATTCTTAATTTTGTTATTTAAAACTTTAATCTATCTAGAACTTATTTAGTTATTTGTTATAAGAAACAATTCATTTTTATTTTACTCCAAATGTATACCAAGGGTATTAGTACCAATTATTAAATAATCCATGATTTTTTCTATTGAAAATATACCACCTTTATAATATATTAAATTCTCAGTTATCCTGGGTTTTATTTCTAGAGTATCTATCCTGTTTCATTGCTACATTTACTAGTTACTATTTGCTTATAATAGCATTATAATATATTCTGATATACAGTAAGGTGGATCTCCCCATGTCATTTTTTCATACTTTTTTTTAGATGTATTTTCTATAACATATAATTTTAAAATAATTTACCCAGAGAAAAATTATTGTGATAACAGTTGAAATTGCACTCAATTTATACACTTGGAGACATTTTAATATTTATTTTTTCCTCCAAAAACATGGAATGCATTTTCATACTTTTCAAATCATACACTACATATTTTAATAAGATTCTGTACATCCTGTCTTTTTTTTCCCCTTTGGAAAGGGAAAACTGCATCTTTTCTTTTGGAAGAGGATTTTTATTTCATTTTATTTTTGATTTGTGTTTCAATTAGAGTTGACTTGCAATATTATTTTATATTAATTTCACATGTACGGATAGTGGTTAGACATTTATATAATTTATGAAGTGATCCACCCAATAGTTTAGTACCCGCCTAGCATTATACATAGTTATTACAATATTTGACTATATTTCATATAATGTACTTCACATCTCCATGAATATTTTGCAACTATCAATTTGTACTTCTTAATCTCTTCATGTTTTCCACCTAGCCCCCTAAGCCCCTTCCATTTGACAATCACCAGTTTGTTCTATGTATCTATGAGGTTTTCCATTTTTTGTTTATTTATTCTGTTCTTTGGATTCTATGTATAAGTGAAATAATATAGTATTTGTCTTTCTCTGTCTGATTTATATCACTTAGCATAATACCCTCTAGGTCTATCCATTTCCTTGCAATGGTGGAATTTCACTCTTGTATGTCTGAGTAATATTCCATAGTATATATGTACCATATCTTCTTTATCCATTTTTCTATTGATGGACAGTTAAGTTACTTCCATATCTTGGCTATTGAAAACAGTGCTGCAGTAAACATAGGAATGCGTACATTTTTTTGAATTAGTTTTTTGATTTCTTTAGATAAATACCCAGAAGTGCAATTGCTAGGTCATGTGATCTTCTATTTTTAATTTCGTGAGGAAACTCCAAGCTGTTTTCCATACTGGCTGTACCAATTTACAATCCCACCAACAGTGTAAGAGGGTTTTACTTCACATCCTCTCTAACACTTGTTTTTGATTTATTGGTAATAGGTATCCTGACAAGTGTGAGATGATATCTCATGGTGGTTTTAATTGGCATTTTTCTGATGATTGGTGACATTGAGCACCTTTTCATATGTCTATTGCCATCTATGTCCTCTTTTGAGAAATGCTTATTTAGGTTCTTTGTCCGTTTTTTAATAGGATTGTTTGTATTTTTAGTGTTAAGTTGTATGAGTTCCTTATATATTTTGGATATTGGCTCCCTACTGGATGTATCATTTGTGAATGTCTTTTCCTATTCAGTAGATTGTCTTTTTATTTGTTGAAGGTCTCTTGTACTATGCAAAAACCGTTCTGCTTGATGTAATCCAATTTGTTTTACTTTTTGTTTTTCTTGCCCAAGAAGACATATCTAAAAGAAGTATTATGAAGAGTAATGTTGAAGAGTTTCTTGCCTATTTTTTTTTCAGAGAGTTTTATGTTTTAGGGTCTTACATTTAAGTATTTAATCCACTTTGCATCTGTATAGTGTAAGAAAGAGAATGTCTTTTCCCTGTTGTATACTCTATACTCTTGACTTCTTTGTCATAGATTAATTGATCATAAAAGCATGTTTTTTTTTTTTTTCCTGGGCTCTCTATTCCATTCCATTGATCTGTGTCTGATTCCATGCCAGTACCATGCTGTTCCAATTACTATAGCCTTGTAGTTTAGTTTGATATCAGGTAGAATGATATCTCCAACTTTGTTCATTTTTCTAAAGATTGCATTGGCTATTTGGGGTCTTTTGTGGTTTCATATAAATTTTAGGTTTATTTGTTCTAGTTCTGTGAAAAATGTCATTAGTATTTTGATAAGGATTGCACTGATTTTATAGATTGCTTTGGGTATTATGGACATTTTAATGATGTTATTTCTTCCGTTTCATGAGCATGGTATATGCTTTTATTTATTTTTATCTTCTTCAATGTCTTATAATTTTTGAGTTTGTCTTTTACTTCTTTGATTATATTTATGCCTAGGAATTTTAATTTATTTTCAATGCAATTATAAATGGTATTGCTTTTAAAATTTCTCTTTCTGATAGCTCTTTATTAGTGTGTAAAACACAACCAAATTCTGAGTATTATGTATCCTGCTACTTTACTGAATGTATCAGTTCTAACAGTTTTTTGGTGAAATATTTAGGGTTCTCTCTATATAGTATCATGTCATCTACAAATAATGACAATTTTACTTTTTTCTCTTCAGTTTGGATACCTTTTATTTATTTTTTTTTGTCTGCGTGGCTAGGACTTTTTATACTAAAGTGGTGAAAGTGGACATCCTTGTCTTATTCTGGATCTCACAGAAAAAGTTTCCAGCTTTTTACCATTGAGTATGATGATAGCTGTGGGTCTGTCATATATAGCCTTTATTTTGTTGAAGTTTGTTTGCCCTATCTCCACTTTGCTGAGAGCTTTTACCATAAATGAATGTTGGATTTTGTCAGATGCTTTTTCTGCATCTATTGATATGATCATATGATTTTTCTTCTTCATTATGTGAATTGGTTTGCAGGTGATGAATCAGCCTTGCTTCTTGAGGCTATATCCCACTTGATCGTGGTATATGACCTTTTTAATGTATTGCTCAATTTGGTTTGCTAATATTTTGCTTAAGATTTTTGTATCTATGTCCAGGGATATTGCCTATAATTTTTTGTACTGTCTTTGTTGAATATTTTTTTTAAACTGTATTAATCAGCTACAGTGTCTGTGAACCTGTCGGTTTATGAGTGTTACAGATTTTTTTAAAAATGTAATATTTTATCATTTCATAGTATTTTTAAAAATCTTATTTGTTACATTTACTATTAAATTTTACTTTGTCTGATATTAGCATTTTTACTACTACATTTTTGTTTTTATTTGCCCAGTGCCTGTTTGACCTCTTAAAAAATGTAACTTTTCTTTATTACTTTGTTTTAAGTGTGTTTCTTGTAAGTAGTATACCCAGGTTTTATTTCTTAAACTAGTTTGATTGTTCTTAATCTTATTAATATAATTTAGTTGCTGGTGAGTCTATCTTTTCTTCGAATTTGGAAATTATACTGCTCTATATTTCTCTCCATTAGAAGTTATCTTTCTTTTTTCTTTTCTCACGAAAAAACACATTACTATCATTTGGAAATAGAAGATCAACTCATTTCCCCACAAAGATATATTATTTTTCTCAACAAGATGCTCTATTCCTTGCCTACTTCCTTTCACACTTGTAAAATGAAAATTTTCTGACTTTCTCTCTTCACCTCTTTTTTATGTACTTCCATGGAACTTTTGGAATGCTTTAACTTTCACTTCCTTCACATTCCTCAATGACTATACTTTGCTGAAAGTTTAGTATTCATTAAATTTTCTTATGTTTGGGTCTTAGAATCTCATAATTTTGATTTAGTGATATATGATATGCCTCTTTTTTCTGTTTAGTAAGTCTTTTAAATAAAAAGTCCAACTTTCTATTTGCAAGGTTTAGATTTTTTCATCTTCTTACTTTTGCCTTTCCATCTCTTTACATTTTAGATGTTTCTTGAAATCTTCACATATTTAAATCTTTTTCATTCAGTCTGTTATTTTCTTCTTAGTGTATTTAGTCAATTTATATTTAATGTAATTATTTTTATAGTCGGATTTATATGTACTATAGTGCCTTTTTCCACTTTATTTATTTATTTTCCACTTTATTTCCTACATGCCTCCTTTCAGATAGATTGTTTTCTTCTACTTGTCTGTGATTTAAACATTCTCTTCTTATTATTTTAGTAGTTACCCAGAAATTACAATATACATATGTAACTTGTTAAATTTTAAATTTTAAAGTTAATTAGTACATTATATTTTAAGCCAGTTACCCTTTCTGAGCTTATAAGTTGTTTTATTTTTTATTATATCTTGCTTTAGAAAAATCTCACAAGATATTACTACTACTACTATGATGACAATGAGTATGTCAATATTTGTTTAGAATTACCCACTTATAAATTTCTTTGCTCTTTATTATTTTTTGCTTCTCAGCCTACTTTCCTTCTGTTTGAAATACATTGTTTAGAATTTTCTTTAGTGAAGATTCAACAATGCCAAACTTCCTTAATTTTTGTTTTGCCTAACAATGTCTGTTTCAAGATTATTTGGGAAAGATGTTTTTATTTGGTAGGATGTGGGGAACTTAATTTCTATAAGGGATCTGAAGAGATCCTTTCACTGGTTTCTGGTTTCCATTGTATCTTACTTTTAAGCTGTTGAGAAGTTAGCTGATAGTCTAGTGCTTCTTTAATATTCAATATTTTTTCTTTATGTTTAGGGTTCTGAAATTTCTTTATGCTAGTCACTCATTCTCTTAACAATGTTTTTCAAAAGCAAAAGTTTTAAATTTTGATAAAGTCCAACTTATAATTTTTGTTCCATGGAATATTTTTTATCTGAAAATTTCTACCTAATGTAAGATCACATAATATTTTATCTAGGTGTTTTTATTTTAGGTTTTATATTTTAGACCACTATCTTTTTAGAATTAATGTTTATATAAGGTAGGGATCAAAGTTTTTTTTTTTCATTTTTGCATATGTATATTAAATACTTCCAGCACCATTTATTTAAAAGTCTATTCTTTCTTCATAATATTTTTTGTATATTTGTTGAAAATCAGCTCTCTCTATATGTGTGATCCTATTTCTGAATTCTCTATTTTATTCTATTGACCTATATGTCTACCTTTGTGCCAATTCCACACTGTTTTCATCACTGTAACTTTATAATAAGTTGTGAAGCTTGATGGCATTGTTTCTTCAATTTTGTTCTTTTCTAAAGCTGCATTTCTATATGACTTTTAGAAATCAACTTGTCAATTTCTACAAAAAGTGGGAAACTGATTGGAATTGTACTGATTCTATGGATCAATTTGGGAAGAATCAATATCTTTATATTGAGGCTTCCAAACCATGGACATAATATATCTCTCCAATTATGTAAATATTTTTTAATTTTTCTCAGAAATGTTTTGTAGTTCTATGCATAGATATTATACATCTTTTGTCAGATTTATCCCTGAGTATTTAATATTTTTGATGCTTTATAATGATATTTAAAATGTTTATTTCTGTGTTTGTTGCTAGCACTTAGAAATTAGTTGATTTTTTTATAGATTAATCTTTTATCCTACAAACTTGCTAAATTTACTTATTATTTTCAATGTAGTTTTTCTTGTAGATTCTACTATATCTTTTTACAAAGTTGATAATGTCATATGTAAACAACAGTTTTACTTCCTTTTTCCCAATCTAAATGCCTTTTCTGGAAGAGTTTGTGTAGAATTAATATTATTCTTCTTGAATGTAGAATTCAACAATAAAAGTATCTGGGCCAGTAGGTTGCTTTGTGAGAAGGTTTTAAACTATAAATTCAACATTTGATACAGATATAAGACCATTCAGGTTATCATTTTTTTTTAGTGAGCTTTGGTAATTTGAGTGTATCATATATTTTGTGTATTTTACCTATGTTGTTGAATTTATTGGCATAAATTTGCTTATAATACTACCATATAATTTTAATACCTGTGAAATCTCTAGAAATGTCACTTTTCTCATTCTTGATATTGTTAATTTGCTAAGGTATAATTCTTTTGTCATGTCATTGGTTGTATTTTTTAATCCAGTCTGACAATCTCTGCTTTTTAATTAGGCTGTTCAGCCCACTTAATTTTAATGTGAATATTGATATGATCAAAATTTTATATATCAGTTGCTGTTTATTTTGTTTGTCCCAACTGTTTTTTGTTTTCTTTCCCCTCATTTTGATTATTAAGACACATTTAGTCTTTAAAAGTCCTATCCAGATAAAATCAGAACTTTGATTTTATGTTGAATCCAAAGCTTTTCCTCTTATCCTGCTTGGGTCTGACCCAGGGCTCAAGGACTCTTTCCTATTCCTCTTAGATCTTTTACTTCTCTTCTGCTACTCCTTCTGATGCTTTTGTCTTATCCAGGGTTGAGGTAGTGGGTAACTACATTAGAGTAAAAAAGATCATAAGTCTTTTAATTCAGTAGTAGCAATAGCAAACAAAATCTTTGTTTTTATCTTATTTATGAAAATCTTAAGTATTTAGCCCATTGAAAGCTATAGATATTAAAAAGCAGACCCTGGTATTAGATTATTTAAAACTGTTGCAAGTCTGCTGGATTTGAATGTTAGAGACAATAAATATTAAAGATTAGTGTATAGCTGCTTACCTTAAATGAATTAGCCATTAGTAACCAAATTATTCATAAGTCTCACTATTCTGAACTAAGACAAAATGTTTGTTAAGGCAATGTGAACTACTCTAACGAAATTTAAAAACTTAATAGATGCTTAATTTATCATCTATGTAATGTTTTAAATTGGTTCCCTTTCATAAGATAACTTTCTTCATAAGAAACTCTCTTTTCTGTTCACATTCTATTGGTGAGGGCTCAATTATACTCAGTTACCTGCAAGGGTGCCTGGAAAACGTAGTGTAGTTGTATGCCAAAGGAAAAAAGAAAAGGTTTGGTGAAGAACTAGCTAATTTCTGTATATAAGTATTTTTTGTTATAAGTATTCTTTGTTATAAGTATTCTATATACACTGCCTTCTGCTGTGGCAGTGTGTTTACATTGTATGGCCAGGTCATTCACCTCTAATTCAGCCCCCAACAAGGACATTTCTTGGAGCAGGGGTGAAATTACTCATCACACTAACCCCCAAACTCCCAGAAGTTGCTCAACTTGGATTTTTAAGAAAATGTCTTAAAGAGACCAGGCATTTATAGTAAAGATTATTTAAAAGTGGGAACTTAAAGTTCTGTTTTCTAGAGTTTTGATTTCAGACAAAAAGATTTCTGTCTAAAGTATCTTTTAGAGTGTTTATACATGTGTTTAGTTTTTTGTTTTTTGTTTTTTTTACAAATCCCAATCCTCTGTACTTAGGGCCAAGTGACTCCAGTTTAACATTAATTTAATGGTTTTAACCTCTGCTCTGAAGTTGATTTATACAAAGGAGCTTTGCCTTGTGTGTCTCGAAGTCATTAGTTTGGCATGAAATGGTCCTGTTTCTTGTGTTGTCTTATAATTATTTCTGATTTGGGGCTTCTGTAAAATGACTTTGTCTATGTAAAGCCCTGAAGAATTTAAGAACAAAATGCTTGTGGGGATGACAACATTTGAGGTCCAGTAACTATATGATATTTGTGTCAAGAGGTAACTTTCTCTATCCATTTAGTTACCTAGGGATCTAATTCACTTAATGATCTGAGTGGCAGCCCTTTCCAAGAATGGTAAGTATTTCCCAACATGGCTATGGAAATTATTCTGTATGTTGACCAAACCAGCTCAGAGCAATACGTTGAAAATTAATATACTCATTTTATTATTGAATATTTTGGTCATTATTTGGGGTCCTCAGTTTTTTAATACATGATTTTTGATAGGAATAGCTATCTTAACTTATATTCTGGGAGCAAAGGCTTGTAGCATCATTAATCTGACAATGATTTGCTAAATGCTTACTGTGCATCAGGTGTCTGAAATCAAAGATACCAAATAGCAGGGTGACCATATTCAGACCAAAGAGAAGACAAACTGGATAAGTAAATTTGGTAGTTAGTTAGAAGTTGGTAAATGCCGTGGAGAAAAATAGATTGATATGGGAAATTTGAGGATACTTGATATTGCAATTTTAAATAGGGTGATCAGGGAAGGTGTCATTATTTATGTGATATTTGAGTAGAAACTTGAAGGAAGTGAGGGCAGAACACTCCAGGAAGAGAAAAGAGAAAAAAGAAAGCCTTTTAAACTGATATATTTGAAACATGGCAAAGGAGCCAACTTGTGTGGCTAGTGAGAGTGAATGAGGGGACATAATACGAAATTAGAGAAGGTGAGTTAAGGGCTGGAGTTAGAGATGAGGGAGCAAAGGAAAGCAGGCACTGGCCATGAGCAAAACTTGAATTGTATGCCATCCTGGAGGCCAAGTGAAGAAAGATTATCAAACAGGAAGTTATGAACTATGCCAAAAGATACTGATGGTACATGTAAAACATAATTTGAGAACTGACCATTGGGTTTATATTTGCACTGAGTAGTTCTGTTTAATGGAATTTTGCTGCCATGGGGTGCAGAATATTCTGCAGAAGCAGGAAGTAGGCTCATTCAGTAGTCTAAATGAAAGTTGCTTATGGCTTGAACTAGGGTGGAAGGTATAGAGAAAGGATTGGATTTGAATTATATTTTTGAAAGTAAAGGTGACAGGATTTATCAATTAAAAGTAGTGTCAGAAAAAGGTATCAAGGATGATTTTAAGGTTCTATCCTGAGCAACTCATGAATGCTAGTGCCAATTGTGTATCAGGTTTCTCAGCCCCAAATATACATACAAGATCAACACAAACTATACTGACATTCTCAGCCAAGTAGCAAAATGATCTCCATGTAGACTGAGGTAATAGTTCATTTAGGTTAATGTTGCTAATAGCCTAAAATTTCAGACAAAAAAGGCAGATTTTGGCATGAACATCTTACACAGGTCTAAGATGTGTAGTTTATCTAGGTATTTTTTTTAGCACATATTCTTTTAATTTTATAATTCAAAGATTCATTAAGTAGTAACCAATTTAATCTAACCCCTGAAAATGTGCTGGAAATTTCTTCTTTAAAAAAAAAAAGACAGTTAATAGTCTGGAGCTCGTTAGGGTTTTCCAAACAATAAAACAAAGCGTATTTATTTTAATGGGATGCTCTGCTCTGTCCATTCACTATTTTAATGTCTTCACTTTTTCCTTCTTTAAAACTAAAGTGGAACTATAAAAGTCTGAAAAATGAATATGTCATCAGCTTTAAAAAGACAGATGACACTTCACTCCTCTCTTTTAAAGAGCAGCTTGTCTCAATTTTCCCAGTCTCTGTGTTCTTGAACTTTTACTAAATTTCTGACTAGGCCAATCTCATCTCATACTTTCTTGCTACTTAATTTCTTTTTCATCAACACACTTTCTGAACTACTAAGCAACAATTGTCTTCACTTATATCCCCTGAAACATAAAGACTTCCTTAACAAAAGTTTTCATAATAGCATACTAACCAAAAGGATGCTAAGAGATTTCCTCCAAAGTGCAGCTTAGTCATTTTCTTTATTGTGTTTTCAAATGGTGCCACTGGGACTGAGAGAGGAAATGAATGTATCGCATAGGAATCTTTGTTTTGTGGTTTGGGGAGATCAAGAAGAAAAATAGTACCTGGATCTTTTGTTGATGTTGATGTCTTCAATTTGTTTCTTTTGGTCTTCTTTCCTCTCTGTGGGATGAATAGTTAATTTCAGGTGAAAGGAAGTAAGTCAGTTAGTGCTTTTCTCCAAAATCAGGCTCTCAACATGAACTCCATGGCTCCAATTGTTTGTGTTTTAAAGTGTAAACAGCTGTCAGGTTTGTGGACTAGTGCTAGGGCCAGAAACCTACTGGTTATTTCAGGGATAAAAGCAATGTTGAGAGCTTGGGCTCTGGAGTTCTACTTGGGTACAGATTCTAGTTTCACCACTTTCGCTGGCCAGGATACTTAACCTCTCTGAGGTTCAATTTACTCATATGTAAAATAGGGACAATAATACTTACTTTATAGAGCTGTCGTGAAGATTAAAATAATTACTTTATGCAATTACTGTAGTGTCCTGCATATAATAAACACTCAACTATTTCTCAGTTTATTAATTTGTAATTTAAGGGTTATGGTTGAGACAGGACAGCAACTTTTAGCTGTTCAGTTACTCAGAAAGGTCAGCTGCTGAAGCTTGATAAGTTTCTTAAGAATATTCGTTCTAGAGTACCACTCATCAGCATCAAGGATCCTTGGGAAGCAATCAACAAAGAGCCTCACACCAGCAGCAAGGGACTTTCCCTACCACCACACATGTGCCTTAAGGCCTAAGAGTGTCTCTAAGGTGAACTTTCTATAATTTAAATACTAAAAATCATGCCCAGGGGTAGAGATTTACCATGCTAATGAGACATGTGACACAGGAAGGATACAGTCGCACTGTGCAGGTGCCAAAAAACTTTCCCTTTACATGCCTACACATAGCTTTTACCCTACCTTGCTCCCTTAAAAACCCTGACTCAACTTCTCTCAAGCAATCATCCAAACCTTCCTTTCTTGGTGTTGGTTCCCTTGTGCACAAGTTTAATAAACCTTTACCTCTTGCCTGAACTTTCTTGTGGCGATCTCTTGATTTCCATCATGGGAAGTCGCAAGAACCCAGGATGTGGATAACATGGTAAGATAAGATTATTATAGATAGATTATTACATATCTTATTTATAAGATATAAATATTATATCTTTTTATATATTATCTTATAAATTATATCATACATATGCTATTATATATAAATATTGGTGTATATATGTGAATGTACATGAGTATACACATACATATATAACATTATGTGAATATATAGAAATACATATATATGAATAAGATAAGATTCAGATTAAAAATCAGTACTTCACTTTCTCCAGGCAACTCCTGAAGGTCTAGATGAATAGTTATTAAAATGTACTCTCCAGTATCAACATCATCTGGGAACTTGCTAGAAATTCAGTTTTTTGAAACTTACCTCAGAGTGGGGTTCAACAATCTATGTTTTACTGAGTTTTCCTGGTAATCTTGATGCATTATGAAGGGTTAGGCTATGTCTCCATCTAAGTTAATGACTTAATCTTATACTTGGTTTAGCTGTTGTCTTATTTCATGTAGAAACTTTTAAGCAAACTGTTAATGCTGAATTTAAATCAAATGGTAATATTAAAAACACAAACTCTATGCTTAGTAAATGTTTACTGATTAGGTTCAAGTCACTGTACTAACATGCTTTAACACATACTTAGTATCACTGTTATTGGCACAGTGGGAAAATGTGCCACTTATTTTCTTGTTGTTTGAAGGGTACCATGGTGAGACTTTCTCCCTCTCATGTTACGAGGTTGATTGAAAATGTTTGAGGCCAGCACTGTCAGGTTCTCTAAAATTCAAGGAGTAGAACCAAAAATTGATGATGGTGTCAATTCTTTTGGGTATTTACTGGTTGGACAACAAGGGGACAAAATTAGAAGGTGGGGCATGAGTGCCTGCCAGTTCTTTTACTTCCTATTAGGATCCTGTAGGACCTCATCAGTTTGCAGAAGAAACCTTTATTCAGTGAAATGTAAAACTTTTATGAACTCCTAGGAAGAGGTAGTCCTGTATTATTGTTTCCAGTGTGACTAAAATTAATAATGTTCCCCTTGTGGCATTAGTCATATTAAACAATGATTGTAAATGTAAAGGAAATATTAAGAATAAAATTAAAAGCATGAAGCATAATATAACACACTTCTATATAGTCACTATTTTATGTTTGTTTTGCCATTTTATTAAGCAGTTTAGGCTGCCATGACATAATGCCACAGATTCAAAGTCTTAAAAAAATAGAAGTTAATTTTTACACATTTCTGGAGGCTAGAGTCCTAGATCAGCAGGCTAGCTTATTCTGTTCCTGGTGAGAACTCTTTCTGGCTTGCAGACTTCTAGCTAATTCCTCTCCTGGCCTTTCCTTATGTATGTGCATAAAGAGAGAGAGAACTCTCTGGGGTCTCTTCTCATAAGGACACTAATCCTATTGAATAGGGCCCCATTCTTATGTCTCATTTAACCTTAGTTATTTAGTAGAAGCCTTGTCTCCAAATATAGCCACATTGGGGATTAGGACTTCATCTTATGAATTTTGATGGGGCACAAATCAGTCCATAGCAGCCATGTATCTGATTTTATTCTAATGACCCTCATTCTTTCCTCTCCAGAGGTACACGTTTTGAAGTTAGCATGTGTTCTTTCTTTCCTTAATATTATACATCTACTATACATATACACATACATATTTATGCCTATAAATAATATATCACATCATATAATGTGTTTCACATTTGACATGAATGGTGTCATTTGCTTTTTTCTCTCACCATTTTGAATCTGATATTTCTTCATGTTGATACTTGTGGATCTAGTTAATTCACTTAAACTGCTGATTTATGCACTATTGAATAAATCTATCATGGTTTATTCATTCAATAGTAATAAACATTAAAAAGTAGTTTCCATTTTTTTTTTCACTATGATAAATGATGCTACAATGAGCACCTTTGAGCATGATTTCTTGTGGTTATGTGTTAGAATTTCTTTGGGATATAGACATTTATTAGATATTGCCAACTTACTCTTAATAAAAAGTTTACATAAATTTTAACTTCCACCAGTAAAGTTTTTTTTTGTATATCCTTTATAACTTGTAAGACTTCTGAATTTTATTTATTTTATGAATATAAAATTCTATTTTATTATTTTAATTTTTTAAAATTTACATTTTCTTGATTATTTTTGAGGTCAAGAATTTTTCAAAATGTATTGGTCAGTCAAATAATTCCTTTGTGAATTGACTGTTTATATTTTTGGCTACTTTCTGTCGGGTTGGTTGTCTTTTTCTTTAAATAAAAATTATTTACATATTTTTATTACTAAAATTTTGTTTGTTTATAGTGATTGCAACTGTCTTCTAGTCAGTGGCTCAATTTCTCATTCTAAAAAGTAATGTTCTAATTATATAAAAGGTTTTGTTCCTTTTGTTTTGAGCTTTATTATACCTTATTTTTATTAGTTTTGTCCCTTTTGTTTTGAGCTTTATTATACCTTATTTAAGAAACTATTTTCACCCAAGTCAAAAAGATATTTTCTTTGACAAGTTTTAATTTCTGAATACTCTTTTTTTTCACTGGTACATCAGAATGCACATTGTTTTAATTATTATAGCTTTATAGTAGCTTTAGTATCTAATAGAGCAAATCTCTTTTCTTTAATTTCCTCTAAAGAGATCTTCATCATTTTTTACTTTTACTCATCCAAATAAAATTTAGAGAAAGCCTATCAATTTTCATAATAAGTTACAATATTCATTGGGATTTCCATGAATTCGGGTGAGGATTGATATCTTTATGATATGGAGAGTCTTATCTTTTGATTTAATTGAGTGTTCCCTTATATCCTTCATTAAAGTTCTATGATTTTATTCTTTTGGGTAATATACTAGTTTTGTTAGATTTATTCTCAGGAACTTTGCAGATTAAAAAAATTTCCATTTATTTCAGAATGAATATTTTAATTTGTCATTTCTTTTCTAATTGGTAGTTTCTTGTGCATAAGTATGCCATTAATTTTTTAAATTATTATTATGAATCAATCTTGTATTTAGTGGCCTTACTGAACTCTCTTATTAGTTCTAATAGTTAGTGGGGATTTTTTGGTCTACAATTAATGCCAATTTTAAAAACTTTTCCAGTTTCCTCTTATTTCCATTTGCTGTCTTATTGATTTTGGCAAAGACCTTCAGTTAGAAGTGGAACAGGCATCTTCATTGTGTTCCTAACTTTATAGCAGATGCTTCTATCATTGGTCACAAAGGAGGAGGTTTTATTTTTCTAAGTGGAGGAAAGTTTTTCCTCCTTCTAATTTGCTAAAAGTATATTATAAAAGAATGTTAACTTTTTTCATCACATAATTTTCTGTGTTTATTGAAATTTTTCATCCATTAAATTATTCTTACACCTTTTTTAAGCTTGCTTGGTTTGCTAATATTATATGCAGTATTTTTGTATCTATGATCTATATTTATGAGCAATTGAACCTATAATTTTACTTTCTCATACTAATTTTGTTTCATTTTGATATTAAGATTTGCTAGCTTTGTAAAAAGAATTAAAGGGTCCCCCCCCCCCCCCCGCTTTCAGTCTCTGGAAAAATTTGAATAAGAGTTTATATATTTCTGAAAAGTCTGGTAAAATATGCCTGTAAAGCTATATGGTTCTGGTTTTTGTTGCTTCTTTATGGAATAGATTTTATATTTATCTACTGAGTCACTTCTTTAACAGATATATGTCTCGTCAAGTTTTCTGTTTCTTCTTGAGTTGGTTTGGAAAATTGCAATATTTTACAGGAAACTGTTCATTATATTTAAGTTTTTATAATTTACTGATTTGTTCATGATATTCCCATATAATTTTACAAATCTCTGCTGTATCTCTATTTTGTCTCTCTTTTTTAAATTTTTAATATTGTTTATTCTGCACCACACTCTCCCTTTCTTCTACTCTCTCTTGCCAAAGATTTATCTGTTCAAAGAAATAGCATTTGATTCTGTTGATAGTATTTTTATCTTTTCTATTTAATTAATTTCATCTCTTACTTATATTCTTGATCTCCCTGGGTTTACTTTAGAGCTTTTAAGATATTGTTTTGAGTTGAATGTATTAGTTATTAATTTTTAATCTTTCCTTTTCTAATCTGAATTTAATTCCACACATTTTCCTGTAGATACCACTTTAGCTGCATAATACATAGTGCAAATGCACTGTTTAATACTATTGTTGTTTAATTATAAATCTTTCCCAATTTTTATTACAATGTTTCTTTGACCCTTGAATTATTTAGAAGTATATGTTTTTTAAAAATTCATGTTAAATTTTTTATTGATTCCTTATTTTATTGCATCATGTTTAGAAAATGTGTTCTATAAGATATTATAATATTTCTTTGGTGTTTGTTGAGACATTTTTAATTTGCTTCAAGATACTTTTGGAATTGTTTCATGTGTACTCAGAAAAAAATGACATTCTCTATGTGATATATACTCACTGGATCAAGCTTTTTATGATGTTGTTTAAACCTTCTATATTTTTACTTATTTTTTAAAATCTATTTTAAGAATGTTAAAATCTTTCACAATAGTTGCAATTTGTTAGATTCTCTTTCTAATTAAGCAATTTATGATTTATTATTTTGAAGTTATCTTTTTTAAGTGAAATTAGCCAAATGTCTATGGGGATGGGTATAGAAATAGAACATAAGGATTTGGCAGATGTCAAATACCAGATAAAAAACTAGAGGAGCTGGAGAAGAAAGCTTTTTCTCAAACTCTAAGCCAAGGATTGACGCAAAAGAAATGCCAGATTGTGTCTGCCAAGTCCACGGGAACAGACTCATATCAGAGGCTGTGTGCTAGAAGAGGAATGAAAGCATAAGACAAGGATCCAAGATGAAGTCAGCTGCATATAATTCACAACCAACTGTTTTTAACTCCTACCATACCTGTGTATTTATTTGAAAGTGGCTAGAATTGAAATTTGCTGCCTGACTCTGAGTCTTGGCAGGAAGGAATTCTTTTTGTTGACTGAAACATCAGAGCAACTTCTAATATTTAATTCCCACCAACACTTTTATTTTGTTAGGATTTCTGACTTTTGTATACTTCTTTTTAAAATCTTAATACCACATTTCATATTGCCCTTTGTGTTTTGTGCTCCAGAAGGATAAATGATTCTAATTGCCTTACTTAACCAGCTGTTATTGTCTGGAGGAAATTTTAGTGAGTTCAATTTACCTGGTGTCCTTTTCCTCTGAGAGTTTGTTCATGGTAGACTTCACCACTGAACAGAAATACTCATATTACAGCACTTAGTTTATCTATAGATGAAGAAACCTTTGCATATTAAATAAAACACTCAGCTAGTGGGACATGTTTGGCTCTGTTTCTCTTCATCGGTGCTTCTAAATCTTTTTTCCAAGTCTGAGGTCCTCTACTCAGACATTTTGGGGAAATACAAGAGGTAAAGGTGCTTTCCACCGAATGTGAAAAGATAGCATTTTGCTGAAGGTTATTTTGTTCAGTTGCCCCAAAGCAGTTTACCTTGGGGAGCAGATCTGAGACATTCAAGAGTAAAAGGAAACTAGTTTTTTAAAAATCTACATATAGTTATAAGTAATCGACAAAGGGAGTTTATAATGTAAATTATTCTTTAATTCTGACATTGACTTTCTTTCTCTGTAGTGAAATATACAGCTCTCTCATAAACATAAAGAAAATGCAACCCCTCTCCTTTCATTCCTTTATTACTTTCAGGTCTCTTAATTTGGGGTGAAGAAAACAAGCAGAGTTTATGGTGAGATTTATTCTAGTAAAACAGATAATTACCTAGATGATTCAAGATTCTGTCCTTCCCCTGCTTCATAAAAACATTTATCTCCATTAATTAGTTGACATGAATGAAAGGGGCTTTGGGGAGGAGGGGTTGAGTATTGTGCCAAATACCCTTTAAAAATTGCAGAGTTTTAAATTTTGGTTTCCTAGTACAGACCTTATATCTAAGATTATGTGACATTTTTAGTCTCCAAAAACCTTACCATAAGCTTTACAAATTCTACACTGCAGTTGAGTCTGAGTGTTTTCCTTTTGGGTCATTTATCATGCATTTAGATTATACTGCTCCAAATCCTACATGGTAGGTCTGTCACAAGATCCTTTCCATGAATATCCATTGCTTTTCCAAATTTAAAAATATGGACTCAAAATAGTTAAACAATAGATAATCTGAGAGTTAATTTTTTAGGGGGGGGAAAAAACAAGAGTGCAATTAAACAGCATTCACTTTAAGACTAATGCTTGATTATCTAGTTCCAGAATAATCTAACCCAACTGTAGTCTCCAGATTTTGATTATAAGTCTCTTTGCTAAATAGCTAGAAATTTATTTTAAACTCAAATCTCTTCAAGGATAGATCCCAAATGCTGGGGCTTCTTAATCCCTTAGCTGGTCTATGTGCTAGGGAAGAGTCATGCTGCTTTCTCTATCCCTGCCCATTGGACAGACAGTACAAGAGCCCAGAGTCTGCGATACACTGACAGTGGACATCTTTACCCGACTAGAGGTTTCCCAGTTATAAGGAAGTCCTTGTCCATTATAATCACAAAGAATAATTTGTGCCATACTTTCTTTCCTAACAACTTACAAAGTTGAAAGCAAGAAATTTATATAAACATAGAGATTAAAAAAGTTTTGATCTAAAGATACTATATATATTTAAAAAACTGTCACCAAAAACCTATAGTTTGCATGACACTTTCCTCAACAACATGTGTGACTCTACATTTTACAAATTAGGACAGATGAACATGTTTACTGGTACCTATAAGGCCAAACAGTATGGATCAGGGATCCTATGAACAATACAGACAATCGGTGATTACAAAAGTGATCCTATCTGGCCAAAAAGAAATTTGCATTTATACTGGGCCTTTGAGATGGGTAGGAATTACCAGTGGAAGACATGACAACTTTAAATGGAACATGATGGACAGGTACAACAGACTGCATGAACAAGACCAGGGAAGTAGGAAAGAAGGAGTCACACTGAAAGACAAAGAAATTGAGTTATATTAGGTAGAAAGGGGTATGAAATGCCATCTAGACTATAAAGATGGTACGAGACTATATGAAGGTGGAAGAATGATGGAGAAGAACAAAGATGTAGATACAGTCAGATTATGAAGAATCTTTGGTGACTGGGTTTTCTAGGCAATTGGAGTCAGTGAATTTGGGCAGGGCAGTAATATGTTGGTAGTGGTATTCACAAGGTGCTCCCAGGGTAACACTGGTAAGGATTAAAACAGCAGCCTGAAGGTGAGAATCCAGCTTGAAAGCTCTTGCATTAGTTGGGGTGTTAGATACTTGAACTAGGACTCAATCACAGCTCTGCTTATCTCTAGGTAAGAGACAGATCCAGGTTTGATGGGGCTTAAAGTTTATACAATTTGGGGGATGTCTTCTTCAGAAAAAGTAAAACAAATTTATGAGTAAAAAATTGCTATGGCTCTTTCAGGGCCTTAGAAGGAGCTATGAAAATGATGGGCCCTGAGCCCAATTTCATGGTAAATCAACTTCTAGGTGAAAACTGTGAGAGGTTCTGTGTTAGAATGATTTGCCCCTCATTATTCTTAAATGTACCTGCTTTTTCCATAGTGGAAGGTTTTATGACAATTGGCTCAGTAGACAGATGAAATAATATAGTCCATAAGCAGAAACTGCTTATTGGTAAAAAGGCCAGGTCAAGTAGAAAAAAATGTTTATTTCAGCTTTACAAAATTTAAGTTAATAATTTTCAACACCCAACCCCATTTTTTAAGTTTAAGAACATTTTCACTATTGCAAGCATAAAATAAGGGCAGGCTGTGCAAATCCTTGGGCCAGACTACCTGGGTTCAAGTCTTATGTCATCCAATTAACTATAAAACGTGCACCTAGAAATAAGTGGTATGAGTGCTGGCTCACAGGAGTGCTTAAAAAATATTAGCTATTATTCTCAGTAATGGAAGTTTAAAAATAAAATTAATAAAAATATATTTAATACTAGATGAGTATTAATTGCTTTTGAGTAGATGGCTTGCCTGTGGAGATTGTGACTGTTGTCATCTATATTTATATTTGCAAATTGAGTCCCAAAGAAGTTATTTATTTCTTTGTGGCTTTAGGTTCAGGTCATTATTGGCTGGCTGCACACTGAGTCACTTGGAACACTGTTAAGTCCTGCTTTTGCCAGAGCCTCAACTTGACCAATTCAAATAAAACATTAAGGGTGAACTTGGGCATCAGGATGTCCTGCAGGCTCCTGATTTTATTAGACAGCCAGAGTCAGAGCCGGAGGTGGCCTCCCAGTGCCTTGTGATGACCCAGCTGTTATTCAGGCCAAGCACAATGTAACTTCAAGCCACAGGAAACTGAAAAATATAGACTTTACTTTTTTTTTCTATTTTGTTATTCTATAAAAATAAACCATAACTCATTACTAAAAGAGGTAAATGTTGAAAAATCTTTCATATTCATTCTCAACTAATGTTAACTTATTCCAAAACCTAATCTCTTCACAAATCTTTGTTTTCAATTGTTCTTGTTACCTCTTGCTGTTTCTATTAACTGAAATATAAAAGCCCTTCCTGGAGCATTCATAAAACCCTAAAAACAATAGCTTTTTTTTTTCAGTGACTTTCCACACAAGGTGGGCACAATTGTCACTTCCATTTTACAGGTGGGAAATGAGTTTATGTGGTCATACACCTTGCATGAGGCACAATTAGGGGCATGTATCTCAGAGGAATGGCAGAACAGAACAGAATAGTGGTTGAGAGCTCCAACGTTGGGGTCAGACAGACCTGGGAGATTGTTAACCTCTCTGCACTTGGTTTCTTCATCTGAAAAATGATATAGAAACACTCACTTAGTTGATTTGTCTTAGTTATTATGAGGATAATAACCATAGAAGTGGCAAGTGCTCATAGGTGGCAGTTATTAACTCAAATGTGTTGCTATGAGGTCCAATTTTTTAAGTACACTATAGATTTTTGTTAAGTTAAAACATTTTTTGTTTATTATTTCACAAAAACTATATGTAAAAAATAGTAAAACTGATTGTAAAACATTATAAAATCAGGCAAAAAAGAAAAAAAATACCTTTAATTCTACAACTGAGAGAGAAGTTATTGAATTTTTCCCACCCTCTGTATTTTTCTATGTGTAAACACACATTATTTAGAATTCAATAATGTACATCATTATTCCTTAAATACCTTTTCATTCAGTAATGTTTCTTTTTTATTTTGCTGTAGTCTTGCTACTATGTTTGCAATTGGATACTTATACCCAGAGATGTTTAACAACATGAAAGATAAACCAAGCCCTTGCCACAGGATTGTGTACAATTCAAGGATTTGCTGTTTTATATGAGATAATTTGCTTGTTTTTTGTGGGTGAGGCTTCTTCTCCTTACCTTACAGAGTAGAGTTAGGGCATGAAGCAAGAAGAGCCTTGCCTGGAGGAAGTCCATCTGAGACTTCTGGCATGGTCATCAAGGCCAGAAGTTAGCATGTTGGGAAACACTAGGATGTCTAGGTGGAAGGCTCGGGGGGCTCTTGCACTGCAAAAGGGAGCTGATGTCAGATGGAGTTTTAGGGTCAAGACAGAATCAAACTTTACACTTGTGAGACTGACTACAAATAGACAATTGCTGGACGTATATAAAAATAGAACTCTGACCTGCCACCTGCAGCATCCAGCCTAGGAAACCAATCCCCTGATTTATAGTAAGCAGCCCAGGAAGCTATCCTGCTAGAAATCAGGCTTCCAAGAAGTTAGATTGCTATTTTGAGTGACAACCCAGGAAGCTAAATAACTTTTGTAATAATTGGCATCAAATGGTCAGGATTTAGTTCATAACTAATAGCACCCCTAATGTTTGTCGCCACTTTCAACTTGGGACCAACCAGAGAAAACAAAAATGGTAAACCTAACCAATCACATAGGATGCCCTGTTTCTAGTTAGCTTAACTCCAACTTCCCTGTGCCGACAGTATCCAGTCAGGACATACCTGAAGCCTTCACTTTATTCCACTATAAAGCTTTCCCACTCCTCTGCCTGTCTTTGAGTCTCTGTGAAGATGCAAATAACAATGGCTGACAACTTTGCTATAGCAAAATGAAGAAATAGCCCTTGCTTTTTCCATTTTTCTCATTTTCTTGGTCTTTGTTTATTTCCACACTTGCTTGATACTCAAGTCAGGCTGTTCATATGTGATCGTTGTCAGGTGGGGCCCTTTATCCTTGATAAAACTTTACTTGATCTCTTTTTGTGAGGTACAGGCTATTTTTCTAGAAGGCAAGGATCATAACTTACTCTTCTCAGTAGTCCTAGTGTCCAGCATTGCCTGGCTGATGATAAAGACTGTTGAAAAGTGAGAGAAAGAGGTCTCATTCACAAGGACTAGGCCCTTTGTTTTCTAGCATGGAAGCAGGAAAGTCCAATGTGATGAGTCTGACTTCTTTTGGTTGAATGAAACATTACTTCAAATTTCAGCATAAAAGTAAACCAAACTGAAATTGACCTGGGGTGGGATGGAGGGGCTGCAGTAGAGGGATTTCACAAAATCTTTAGAGAACTATTTTAAAATCTTTTTGGCAAAACTTGACCTTTTCTTTCTTTCTTTTTTTTGTCTAACTCCTTCCCCTAATCTAAACTCATGTGAATTTGAGAGCTGTTTAATAAAAAAATATTTTTTCCCCTAGCTAAATGGAAGCAGGTGCCATTTACACAGCAAAGAGAAAACCATGGCTAAGTTATTTTGGCTTGCTTGTTATACCTGTTCCCCAACAAGATAACTGAAATGTGACCTCTGGCCAGTCAATTGTCATTGAGATTGGGTTCCTGTGAAGTTTCTCCGCTGACATACCTGCCTCAGAACCTTGACCAGAAGCTCCACATCTCAATTATATCATATCAGCTCCAGGTTTCCTCCTGGAAAGACCTGTACAGCATTATTAGCATTGGGGCCCCAGAACACGACACTTGGTTTGTATATTGTCCTTAACCAGTGTGTTCTAGAAGACCCTCAAAATTCAAACACGGAAGCAATTTTATTTTGTAGTTAAAAACTTTGATGTGTGGGAACAAAGTCCAAAGGTGAATAACTCTGGAGCCATTCATTCTTAGAAATTCCACATAGATCTCGGGGCCATAATGGTATTGCTTACTATGTTAAGCATCTTGTTAGAACTCATCACTAGACTGTAAGCTCTAAGAGGGCAGGAACCACAGCTGTCTTCCTTATTTATCTGTCTCTTTTTTCCTGACATATGCTAGCACTTACCAGCATTTTGCTTGATGCATCATGGGAACTTGGAATTCAGAGTCACTGGACAGGTGCTAAAATACAGCAGACACAGCTTTATTTTGTTGAGACCAAAAGCAAAGACCCTATTGTAAAATACATGTGAACCTTACAACACTACAGCAACTCTTGTTGAAGAGAGAAGTCTATTTTGTCTAGGTGTTTATTAACAAATAGACAATTTTCTCTTTGTAGAGTCTTCTCTTAGTAGGGCCCTTGATGAAGTTGGAAGTTCTGTCCAATGAGATTAAGTGGATCTCAGGATAAGTAATCTGATTGCTTCATTCAGAAGAGAAGACCTAAAATACACAAAGTTACTCTGTTTTGACTTGTGGGCAAGGCATATAATAGAGTGCCATGAGGAGCACAGACCACAAGTGGGAGGAAAACAATCCCATGTCCCCTTAAGGCCGCAAGCAGAAAAAATAATGCTTTTTATTACATTTTGCTGGCTGATGGAGAGAGAGTTTCCTCATCTTGGTTGTAACTTCTCCTAAGCAGTTTAAACAGCTGTGCTTAACTCTGAGTTATCTATTTGTACAACCAAATTCTCGCTGTATTTATCATTGAATTTTCAATATCCGTCTCAGCATTTTTGGTGGGTGGGTGGGTATGTCGGAGAAGGGATTGCAAAGAAGATGAGTCTTTTAGTACTAACTCATATGTAGCCATGAGGGGTTGTCACCTAACATCTATTTCAATCTCCTTCTGTGTCTTCTTATACTATAGGAACTAAAAAGCTAAAAACTACATTTTATAGATGCCCTTGCAGCCAGAATTGTGGGTGAAATTTAGATGCTTCTCTTAGAAGACAGATGTGTGGCTAAGTCATTGCTCCCACTGGCTGGGATAACTGGGAGGCATATGGTTTTTGTGGAGCTGTATTAGCAGACACCCCAGGCCTCTAGTCGCATGGATCTTGAGAGGTAGGGTGCAGGGCACTCAGATGGTCTTAGGCCTGGTGGGGCCCTGAAGTTGGCAGCAGCAGTGGGGTTTGCCAAAGCCTCTTCCTCATGGCAGTGTGTTTGTAGACCAGCTTCTCAGTCAGTGGGAAGCAAACTTGGTGGCCTGGTTCTACTTTGTGCTGGGGTACTGTTTTGTTAGCCCTCCCAATAATTTGCAAGCCATTTAGTACAGTGTAATATTCCCATTTCTGCTCACACTAGCTAGATGGAATTCTTTTATCTACAATGGAACTCGTAACAATATGACTCAGGAATTGGGCTGAATCAAGCTTTCTGAGTTAGGTATTATTGAGAGTTTTCCTCCTCGGTTGCCATTGCCTTGGTTTTAGACAATTATTTGCAAAATTAATGTAGGGAGGAGACAAGAGAACTAAAATGTTAAATCAAGCTATATTCAGAGACTGCAATATGCTGAACAGCCAGACCACGAGGAAGTCTGCAGAACAAGGGAAGATTTCTGCTGGAATTGCTAACAAACCATTTACCCATACTGTGAAGGAAAAACAGAGTCTTTAAGTGGCTCCCTACACAAAATAAAATCCTGCATTCCCTACAGCTAAAACCATGGGAAACCTATGAATCAAAAGTTGATAACTGCCAGCAGCCTTTTCACGTTACATATTCTTACCTTCTCATGCTACATACTCTTATTCTTTCATATTGTATGCCCATACTATCAAAGGAAAATAGATAAACAGTCTTTAAACTGTAAATAATAAAATCTAAGAATGATATATAAACTGAATTTCTCCAGCACTTGGCATCTTTCTCAGTGTCTTTTCTTCAGTTCCTCTCAGTGTCTTTTCTCTGTCCCTCTCACTGTCACTGTCTCTTTGTCTCTCTGTGTCCCTTTGAATCTCTCTCAGGCTCTCTCACTCTCTGCATCTGAGAGGAGACCATGCTCTGTCTATGGAGCATTACCCCTTCTCTAATAAACGTTTAGACTTTAACTCTGGCATGAGTTGGAATTCTTTCTTGTGCTCAGCCAACAACAACTCTTTTTATCTCTTGGTGCTGGGCTTAAGCTCCTATGTCCCCAACCCCCATTCCCATGCTTAGGGAATTTGCCCTGTCTTGCATCAAAACCTCTGATGCAAGAAGTTTCTGGTTTCTGGATGCCAAGTTATTGTGTATTTGTCTATTGTATTCTAGTAAGTGATAAGCAATTCGGAATCCAGGGTTATGTTTTTTTTTAATGTTTAATAAAATATTGAATTGGTTACATATTAAATTCCAATATGTTCAATGTTTAGAAAAGTGTTGAGCCAACTAACTTATCCATCCAGGGCCTGAACTTAGAATTGCCCTGCCTGTTGTTAATGAGCCTTTTCTTTTGGGTGTCCCAGAAACCCCCAGATGGCACATATATAAAAGCAACACCAAAAACCACTACAATAAGGCATTACGTTTGTGTTCTTTTTAAAAAGCATAATTCCTAAAGATGGAGTTAAGGGATGTGTTGCCGAAAATAAAATTAAAGTTTTGAGAAGTATGATAATTTGTCGAAAGTCACAAGATTAGTTAATAAATAGCAGATTCAGGCTAGGTCAGAAAAGCTTATCTTTGACAATAAGAAAAGCAACTGCCTGATGTAACAAGTTTCCTTCAATAACTAGCCAAAAATAGCCTAAGATATTTAAGGTAGCTAGGTCCCTTTAAAAATATATTTAACTGGAAAAAGGTTCATCGGATGCTACAAAAAGTTGGTAGGGCCTTTGGAGCTATCAATTTCTCTGTAAAGGCTTTTGGCATTGGCAAGAGTTGTGGGGTAGAGGAAGAGAGACAGGACTTAAGCTGAAGTGCTTCCTTGCAACATCTGTTAGTGCTGAGGCAAGCTTGAGTTATAGCTTTATTCCCTAAAACAAGGATGCGAAAAGCAGCCTTAAGGAAAAGACATCAGGATGTACCAGGCAGCAGAGGGCAGGAGCATAGAGTGACCTGTGGAGGTAACCAGAGCTTAGTACCTCACTTAACACTTTTTTTTATTCTTGCTATTAATTCTTATTATTAAAGAGTCCTTCAAATGAATATTGTAGGTTTAAAACAGAATGGGAATGAAACATTCTTTTCTACCAGGTATCTCTTCAGCCCTTATGGCTGAGACTTTCCTGGACTTAGTTTTAGCTTTACTGGTACGTGAGGTGGTTTCCTTTTGCTGTGGAAGGATTTACATGTAGCCAAATGTTTCATGGCCCTATCTATAATGTGCTTTAAGTTCATTTCTGAAATTTATTTAAAGGAAAGGCTGTTTCCTACTAGTTGGAACAGCGTCTAGAGGTGTGACTCATGCAGCTGTCCCCCAGAGCTTTGATAGTAGAAACTTGCCACTGAGCAAACTGAAAGATGTTAGTCTTCGTAATACCATAGACCTGTCTTTGGTGGCTCTGTCACTGGGAACTGGAGTATTTCTAGCGCTTTCTATTGTTTTGCTTTCATTCAGAGGACAAAGAAACTAATTGGTAATAGTAGTGGTCTATTGGAGTGTTGCAAACTGTCATTATAGGAGGTTAACTGATGATTGGGAGAAAGGTGCAGTGCAGACTAAGGCTCCCCATTCCATGACTTGCCTCAGGAACCCCACTTGCTCCCAGCTGGAAAGGAGGCTCTGGCCTTACCCTTATATCATGAAAATTGGGTGGGCTTTGCACGTAGACAGACCTGCATTTGACATGACACTAGCTGTTTGATATTGGGCAAATTATTTAATCTCTCTCAGCTGGTTTCCTAATTTGTAAAATAAGGATGATGATACCATCAAAGGGCTGTTGTGGTGCTAGAAAAAAAAATTCTCTGAAGATGCTTTTAAGGCACAAACCACAGTGCCCCCTTAAACATAGTAGGTACTCAATGAATACAAATGACCATTGTCATTATGTACTTTGTTATTTGCTGATTCTTTCCATAACGAGTGTTAAGTTTTTCTTTAGGAGTCCCTTCTACTCAAATCCGTTCTTCCTTGACCATGAGGTTGACGTGTAGTTTTTCTATTTCTATATCTCAAAACCCCTATAATAAAAAAAAATTATCCTCATAATAACCTTGCAGAGTAGGCATCCAGGAGGATTAGTGTCCTTATTTCAGTGGTGGGAATAATGAAGTTAAGAGACACAGGAAAAAAGAGGCAGAGAGAGACTAGAACAGGAGTCCTTAATCTGAGATTTGTGGGCTTTAACACCCTGAAAAATGAACGCAAAAAATGTTTGGTGCATTTTAATTTCAAGAAGTTCTGTAGTTTTTATCAGATTCTCAGGAGGCTTTTGGATCCCCCAAAATCTTATGAACCACTGTGGTTAAAGACTTTCTAGACTAGAGAACTACTTGAAGGCAGTTCCTGGATTTTGCAGGCAGAATAGCAGCATGTGTCTGGTATACTACTTCCATTAGACTCCCCTGTGCTGCTTCTAAAATGCAGATTCTGAGGCCTCGGTTTAGCCATACAGAATCAGTCTCAAGAACTGGAGCTGGAGAATTGGAATTTGAACAAGTTATTCCAGAACTTACAATTATGAGAACTTGTGGCTATTACTTCAGTTTCCTCATCTACAAAATGGTAAGAATAAGCCTACCTCCCCATAAAACATTCACAAATATTAAAACATAATATCTGCTTGGTATTAAATTAAGAATGTACTATGATAAGTATTTAATAAGTGTTAGCTATGCTGATAATGATTATTATGACAGTTATATCAGTGCTATTATTAGAGAGGTAGGAGGAAATTGAGGGCCCTGACTCTGTGTGAGAAATTAATGGGTGGAGCCAACTGAACACTCACTTTGAGCTTTTGTGAATTGTCTGGTTCAACCATATAATATTTATCAGAGGTCGATTCTAAATTGCGAAGACTAATGAAATAAACAAATCAGTTATATTACAGATTTGGCTTAAAGGGCCCTTTTCAGAAGTTGAAACATTGCTATAGGAAGCCTGTCTTGGGAGGCTCACATTATTGTTGCAGGAATTTGAATTCTAGAGGCTGTTGCTTGGTGTTGGAATTGTTCCCTATCTTCATGAAAGAGTGGAAAATTTACTTGAGAATTTTGCAAAGTGATATACCTCTTTCCAAAAAAGCTTACAGTGACTGAGAAAATCTTACAAAACACTCTTATGCATCATCAGAAGGGAGAACTGTACTTTTCCTGTATATTAGACTTATTTTTTAAAAAGATAAATGAGAGTAAAAAAAAGACCTGGAGTATACAACAAAATTGCTTGGAATTATATAATATCTAATTATATAATGTATGGCATATATATAAATATCTTCAACTGTAAGAGTGATGGACTATGGATTGAAAATCACAGTTCAAATCAAGACTAGGAGCCAGGGAAAATGAAAAACACTAATATATTAATAATGCTACTTTCTGGAGTTGAACCTTGGGCTTAGTACTGGTTGCTAAATTTTTTAACAAATTTTCAGTGAGAGGAATGAGTGGCAAATTTTTCTGGAAATAATAAACTATGCAGGTAAGAAAGACGTGCAGCAAAGCATAGCAAAACTCAATTACATAAGCTAACCAGGGAGATTAACATGAAGTTCAGATTCAAAGCAAATTCATATATCTCAGAAGGAATATTTTAAGGAAACACAATTGTGTGGGTGAATTAAAAGTTTGTGGTAACCGATGAAGAAAAATAAAAGATAGCAAAGTGGTAACAACACAGAAGAATCTGCTGAGGAAAGGATCCATTTATTTTTTTTCTTTTTCATGTTCTCGTGCATAATTGTCTTCACATTGTCTTTGAGCTCCTTATCAAGTACTGCTATTGGCTGGATATCATTACAGCTTGAAGTCATTCTCCAAATCATACTCTGGCACTGTGAGGTTGTATGTTATAGCCTCATTCCATTCCAGCGGCAACATGGCAATGTGGTTAGGTGGGGAAGAATCACCTGGAGACTGGAAGAGAAGAGTCTGGGTGGCCCATAAGGTGGTGGATCAGTGTGGTCCATCTGCACAGTAGACAGAGTCACTCTGTCCCCCAATCGTTTCTGTCTATAGAGCCAGTAATTAAAACTACGAGTTTTTCAAAGAGCAGAAAGATGAGTATGCTGAGCCTGGAATCAAGCCAAGTTGGTCCATGGGCAAATGAGGAGAAAATGGCCTAATTGGAAGCCCAGGTTATCTGTGTTCTTCAGATACAATGTCAACTGCCAGAATGTCCACTCTGCCTTGACCTAAGGGAATTTCCTTGTTGTGTGCCCAAGGTCCTCTAAGACCTCTTTTCCCAGTCTCCAGTTTATTAGTTCAGCAGCTACTGCCATTCTTAGTGTCTAGTGTGGTCTATTCTCTACTCTTGATTTCCAGCTCTGTTCTAATTTCCAGCTCCTAATCTTCAGGAATAGGACTGGAAAATGGCTTCACTGCTATAATTAAGTAAAATTTGGAAAAAGTTACATCTGCAAGTTAGGCTTGCACTCTTATGATAAATATATTCTCTGGGGCTTTCTCTCACACATACACATTTATGATTTATGTATTTTGTATTTTCTCTGTCTTTGCACTCTCATTATTCTTATGGTCTTTCTCTTATATTTCACACATAAAGTTTCTGCTAATTGTAATTATTTCCCTTGTATTGATAGCTTTTATTATGGGCCCTATTTCCATGGTTATCTTTTTTTACTCACTCAATTCTTTTTCAACTTTGCTGAAGTCTGTTGATATAACTTTTTCCATCTCCTCATATTTATCTACTTATATATGTATGTTTATACATATGTATACATAGACTATATATGATGTGTATATATATATATACATATACATGTGCATACATACATATGATATATATATATGTGTGTGTGTATGTGTGTGTAGATATGTATATATATACACACACATTTATATTCATATATATATATAAAGGGAGGGCATCTTCTATTCTTAATCAGGTATAAAAGGGAGGACATCTTCTATTCTTAATCAGGTATAAAGGGAGGGCATCTTCTATTCTTAATCAAGTATCAATGGGTGCTTTTATCTTTTCTCAACTCTTTTGTTATAGAGTGATACCCCACTATCTTGCACAGCTAGGCCTGAAGATTGGACCTAGATGATTGGTATACTTTGTGGTTATTTTGCTAGCTCTTGAATGACTTATAACTTTATTCTTTTAATAAGAATAGAAGTCTTGTAGTAATATTTTTCAGGCACTAATTTCCTGTCAAAGCATTTTCTTTTGACAGTGTCAAGTCAAAAGTTTCCTTGTGACATGATGAAGTGTGCTGGCACCAGGATAAGAAATGGTCAGGAGCCTGAATCAAGGCTCCAGCCTCACACAACTCTGGTCATCAAGCTAGCTTTTCAGGCACAAAGACAGACATATGAGTTCCTACTAAGACTGAATAAATCAAATGAGGAAATGCATGAAGGTATTGGTTTCCAGCACTTAATTCCTTCTGTGGCTGGGCTAGTAGGCAAAGCCAGAGAACATTTCCAACCCGAGATTCTACAGCATAGCAGAGTTGCATGAATAAAAGTAACATTTAAAGTTGGGAACTTAATTCAAGGGCCATCAATCTAACATCTCAAGGGAATGATTTGGTGAAGTGGATCCAAGAGTGGAAATGAAGTTCATGGGTTAAGATTTTAGTTTTCTTCCAGGTTTGCTATTAGTATGCTAGGTGATTGGGTCTGTGCCACAGTCCTATTTTCTGAGTCTAACATTGTGGAAGATACCACAATGTTAGCTGAGCTAGTACAAGAATTTACTAACATACTGAGGCAGTTTATAATCCTCAGATTAATTAGTAGCATGTGATCACCTCGCATTGTTGTACACTTGCCATACCTGACATAATGTTTCTAGTCTAACGACTCTTGATAGTTGTTAAGAAAATATGCTTGTATTTATTGTCTTTAGCTCTTGAAATTATCTATATTGCTTTGTGCTATTTTAACCCATATATTTTCTTTGAAGTGCTTCTCCAGTTTAATTATTTGCATGTGATACTTTTCTTAGATTACTTCTATTTTTTCCCTTTACTTTTTTTCAAGTGTTCTTCTCTTAAGTGTTATTTCTCTGTTTTTATCATCTTACAATTTTGTTTTACTTCTGGGATTTATTGGCCTCTTCTCCAATGTTTCATTAGCATTTCATTCATGGCCTCTCAGGATTCCTTCATGTGGTTCAGCCATTTTTATACTTACTTCTTAAAACACTTAAGCCTTTGATTAAATAAATGTATGCTCCAAAATAACAAATACACATAAAAATTCTTTGACTGGGTTAAAAAGAAACCTTTCAAAAGTAAATACAATTCTTATAAACATGTTTATGTGCCATATTCGGTCCAAAATAGATTGTATGTTTAACATTACACATTGTTGAAATTCTCAGTTTAATTTCTAAAGGGCTGAGTAAATATACATTCAGAAATGACTACAATTCTTACAAACAGTTCCCATCTACCTGTCAACTGTTAGTGTTAACATTTATAAGTGAACAGATGACATGCTTTGATACAGTCACTAAATCCTTGTCTGTTTATTTCTGGAGTGATCATATGAAAGTCACATTCAGCTGAACCTTGAAAAAACATACACATTTCACAAAGACGTGTTAAAAAAAAGAAACAATGGGCCAAAATGGAGTCACTTTTACGAAACCAAAATTTGTTAACTAACCTAACTGCAGTTTTAGCTTCTTCCAGGAGTGGTGTTTTAAAGCAATCTGTCTAAAATTTCTTAATCAATACTAGTGAAGTAATCTGCCTGATAAGACTCCCTTGCCATTCTCTTTCTCCTAAAAAATGTCCTGGCCTAAAAATAACCCTTTCTTTTCTTTTTATAATAGCTCCCTTGTCTCATCATTCTGCCTATAAAAGCATTCCATTTTGTACAGCCCCTCTGAGTGCCCTTCTTGTTGTTGAATGGGATGTTGCCCAACTGGTCAGTTGCTTAATAACGACAATTAGATCCTCAAATGTACTCTGTTGAATTTTGTTCTTTAACAGACAGAACACATAGAAAATAGGTTTTTTTAACAGTAGATTTGTTCAGAAGTCTAAAGGACTTTAACTGTGTCAAGTGGGCCAGTATTCACCTCTTATGGCCAGTCCTATGCCTTAGAGATAGGGGTATTAAATAAACCATTTGGCAGCCCAAATATTTTTATTAAGGGTTCCCCATGGGTCATCTAAATTTAGATATTGCTGAATCAGTTTAAAGTTATTTATTTGCATGTATTTATATGTACAATCGCATGAGAACAATTTCTGTATAAGTTAAATCATGCTGTACATGCTTCTCTGCAACCTTCCTTTTCAATCAGTAATGTCATAGACAAATATTAATCTGTTTCATCAGTTTTAATGACTATATGGTATTCCATTATACAGACACATCGAAATTTATTTAGTCATTCCTTTATTGATGTAGGCTCCTTTTACATTCTTTAAATTTATAAATAATGCTGCATGAACATCCCTTGTGTCTAAATCTTTCTAATTAGTTCCTTGGGATAAATTCTTAGAAATAGTTTGGGCATATAAATATATTTAAATTTTTTTTATAATATTGCTGAGCTGCCTCCAGAAAGTCTATGTTTCTTAAATGAGTTAGTGATAGCATAACTTTGAAAACTCTAGTGCTAGAAGAGATAGGACTTTAGTTGTTGATGACAAGACAAAGAAAAAAAAACTGCAGCCATCAGGAAAAGAAAAGGTAGTGCAGATCTTATGAATAAAACCTTCAAGCATGTTGATTTTCTAAGAGTAACCTGAGTGGGGGTAGGATTAAAGAGACTAGAGGTTTAAAGTCATCTCTGTGGTGGGTAGAATGTGAATCAGGAAGATGTGACAATAACAGTAACAAGAATAGCAACAGAAAGCACAACAGAAAGCACAATTAACAACTACTAAGCCCTTAGTGAGTGTGTGTACACACCCACACTCACATACTGTCCTATAGATATACCATAGTTTATAACATATATATTATTTGATGTCAAAAATCCATCAATGCCATCAGTGTAATTAAAATATTAACAAAGTAAAAAAGGATAAAAATATATCTTCTTGGATATAAAAAAGGGAATAAATAAAATTCAGTGCATTTATGATTTTTAAAAAATAGTTGTAGAAATTGTATCAGGTTCCTATAGCTGCTCTAACAAATTATCACAAGCAGCCTAAACCAACACAGATTAATTCTCTTTTAGTTCTGGATGTTAGAAATCCAAAAATAGTTTTAAGGGGCTAAAACCAAGATGTTGTCAGGTCTGGTTCATTCTAGAGATGCTAGGGGAGGATCCATGCTTTTGCCTTTTTTAGCTTCTGGAATTTGCCTATATACCTTGGTTTGTGACTACATCGTCACATCACATCATTTCTTCTCCCCCAGCTTCCATCATCACATTGCTTTATAAAAAGTTTCTTTAGTCAAATTTCTCTCTACCTCTGTATACCTTAATCACATCTGTAAAGTCCCTTTTGTCATGTAAGGTAACATTCATGGGTTCTAGGTACGAGGACCTGGATATCTTTGGGGCCATTATTCAGCTATCCATAGAAAGTTTAGATTAAGAATTTAAATTGGCCAGCTACTTTGTAGAGGCCATTTCTGTGGCCTCATGACACTGAAAGGTATATATCCTGTGAGCTGAGTTTTCACTTCTGGCACATAGTGGCTAGATTTTTATATAATTTAAAAAGTGATTACCATGGTAAGTCTAGTATTAACCTGGAATCATACATAATTATTACAATATTATTTACTATAGTCCAAATGCTATATTTTACTTCCAGTGACTATTCATAACTGCCAATCATACTTCTTAATCTCTTCACCTTTTACACATTATTTGTCTAGCAAAAACCAGTTCGTTCTCTGTGTCTGTGAGTTTGCTTCTGTTTTGTTTGTTCATTTATTGTGTTTTTTAGATTTCATATATAAATGAAATAATATAGTATTGACTTTTCCTGTCTAACTTATTTCACTTAGCATAATACTCTCTAGATCCACCCATGTTGTCACAAATGGCACGATTTCATTTTTTTCAAATATTCCATTGTACATATGTACCACTAATTCTTTATTCATTTATCTATTAATGGAATTTAAGGTTGCTTCTATATCCCTATTATTGTGAGTAAAGTTGCACTTTTGGATTATATGGTAGTTCGATTTTAATTTTTTGAGGAATATTCATAATACTTTCTATAGAGGTTGCACCAATTTGCAATCCCAGCAACAGTACACGAGGGTTCCTTTTACATTCTCGATGACACTTATTATTTGTTAATTTTTTTTATGACATCTACTCTTACAGGTATGAGGTGATATCTCATTGTGGTTTTAATTTGCATTTTCCTGATGATTAGTGACATTGAACATCTTTTCATATGTCTATCAGCATCTGTATGTCCTATTTGGAGAAATGTCTATTCAGGTCTTCTGCCCATTTTTTAATTAGATTGTTTTATATTTTTGGTGTTAAGTTGCATGAGTTCTTTATATATTTTGGATATTAATCCCTTATCAGATGTATTATTGAAAAATATCTTCTCCCATTCAGTAGGTTGTCATTTTGTTTTGTTGATGGTTTATTTTATTGTGCAAAAACTTTTTAGTTACATGTAGTCCCATTTGTTTATCTTTCTTTTCTTTTCTTTAGAAGAGACACATCCAAAAAAACTATTACTAAGAACAATGCCAGAGCTTACCACCTATATTTTCTTCTAAGATTTTGTTCTTGTATATGGTGTAAGAAAGAGTTCTAGTTTCATTTTTTTGCATGTATCTATCTAGTTCTCCCAATATTATTTATTGAAGAGAATATCTTTACTCCATTGTATACTCTTGACTCCTTTGTTATAGATTAACTGAGCATATAGATGTGAGTTTATTTCTAGTCCCTCTATTTTGTACCATTGATATGAGTTTATTTTTATGTCAGTACAATACTGTTAGCTGTGTGTTTGTCATATTTGACCTTTATTATATTATATGTTCACTCTATCTCCACTTTGCTCAAATGGATATTGGATTTTGTCAAATGCTTTTTATGCATCTATTAATATATGATTATTATTCTTTATTTGGTTTATATGGTATATCACATTTATTGATTTGCAGATATTGAACCAACCTTGCATCTCAGGAATAAATCTCACTTGATTGTGGTGTCTGATCTTTTTAATATCTTGCTGAATTTGGTTTGCTAATATTTTGTTGAAGATTGTTGCATCAGTGTTTATCAGGGATATTGACCTATAGTTTTGTTTTGTTTTGTTTTGACTGTCTTTGTTTGGTTTTGGAATCAGGTTAATGCTAGACATAAAATGAGCATGAGAGTCTCTCCTCCTCTTGAATTTTGTGAAATAAGTTAAGAAGGATAGGTGTTATTTCTTTTATGAATGTTTGGTCAAATACACCTATGAAGCTTTGAGGTCCAGGACATTTGCTTGTTGGGAGATTTTTGATTACTGTATTGATTTTGTTAGTTATAGGTCTGTTCAATTTTTCTGTTTCTTTTTGATTCTTAGAAGACTATGTTTCTAGGAATTTATACATTTCTTCCAGGTTGTCCAAATTGGTGGCATGTGATTGTTTATAGCATTTTCTTATAATCCTTTGTATATCCGTGGTGTCAATTGTCACTTGTCTTCTTTCATTTCTGATTTTATTTGGGTTTTCTTTCCTTTTTTTTTTTTTGGTGAGCCTGGTTAATGGTTTATCAATTTTATTTATCTTTTTCATGAAGCAGCTCTTTGTTTCAATCTTTAATATTTCCTTCCTTCTGCTCACTTTGGGCTTTGTTTGTCCTTCTTTTTCTAGTTCCTTTAGGTGTAAAATTAGATTGTTTATTTAAGATTATTCTTGTTTCTAGAGGTACACCAATATTGCTATAAATTTTTTTCTTAGATTTTGGATCACTGTGTTTTCATTTTAATTTTTCTCAAGTTATCTTTTGATTTCTTCCTTGATCTCATTGTTAACCCATTTAGTGTTTAGTAGCATGTTATTTAGCCTCCACATGTTTGTGTTTTTCAGTTTTCTTCTTGTAATTGATTTCTAGTTTTATACCATTGGGGTCAGAGAAGATGTTTGATATGATTTCAATCTTCTTAAATTTATTGAGATTTGTTTTACAACTTTACATATGGTCTACCCTGGAAAATGTTTCATGTACACTTGAAAAGAATCTATATTCTGCTGCTTTGGGGTGAAATATTTTAAGAATGTAAATTAAATTCATCTTATCTAATGTGTCATTTAAGGCCACTGTTTCCATGTTGATTTTCTGCCTGTAAGATCTTTCCATTGATGTCAGTGGAGTGTTAATGTCTCTTACTATTACTGTTATGTTTCCCTTTATATCAATTAATATTTGCTCTATATATTTAGGTGCTCCTACATTTGTTGTGTAAATGTTTACAAGGGTTATATCCCCTTGTTGGATGGATACCTTTATTAGTATGAAATGTTTTTTTCGTCTGTTGTTATGGACTTTGTTTTAAAGCCTATTTTGTCTAGTGTAAGTATTACTATTCCAGCTTCTTTTTGGTTTCTATTTGCATAAAATATCTTTTTCATCTCTTGTAGACATCGCATGTCTTTCAATCTAAAGTAGATCTCTTGTAGGCAGTGTATGCAAGGGTCTTTTTTTTTCCTATCTATTCATCCACTCTATGTCTTTTGATTAAAACATTTAAATCATTTCCATTTACAGTAATTATTGATAGGTATGCAATTATTTCCATTTTATTTTCATATACTTGATATTTTTTCTTCTTCTTCCTCTTCTTAAAGAAGTACCTTTAACATTTCTTGTAACACTGGTTTGGTGGTGATGAACTCTTTTAGCTTTATCTTTTCTGGGAAGCTCTTCATTTCTCCTTCAGTTCCAAATGATAGTCTTGCTGGGTAGAGTAGTCTTGGTTGTAGATCCTTGCTTTTCATCACTCTGAATACTTTGTGCCAATCCCTTTTGACCGGCAAAGTTTCTTTTAAGAAATCAGCTGACAGCCTTATGGGAGCCCCTTGTAAATAACCAATTACTTTTCTCTTGTTGCTTTAGGATTCTCTCTTTGTCTTTAATCTTTGGCATTTTAATTACGACATATTTTGGTGTGGGTTTTTTTGGATTCACCTTGTTTGGAACTTTGTAGCTCTTTTTTCTTTACCAGGTTAAGGAAGACTTTTGTCATTATATCTTCAAATGAGTTTCCAAATCCTTGCTTTCTTTTTTCCATTTGGTACCCCTATGATGTTAATGTTGTTAGGCTTGATATTTTCTCAGAGGCCTTTTTCAATTATCCTCACTTTTTGAATTAATTTTTTTTGCGGTTCTAATTGGCTGTTTTCCATGACCTTGTCTTCCAAATAACTGATTCAGTTCTTTGCTTTATCTAATATGATGTTTCCATTTAATTTATTTTTCATTTTTCTATTGTATTATCATTTCTGACTGGCTCTTTTGTACGCTTGCTATCTCTTTGTGTAAGTTACAATTGACTATTTATTCTTCCCCTAAGTTCATTGAGTATCCTTGTAACTAATATTTTGAACTCTATATCTAGTAGAATGCTTGTCTCCATTTTGTTTATGTCTATTTCTGGAGTTTTGTCCTGTTCTTTCATTTGGGTTATAGCTTTTTTTTTCTCTCCTCATTTTGGCTGTCTCTGTGTGTTTATTTCTACAAATTAGGTAGATCTACTATATTTTTAGTCTTTGTAGAGTGGTCTTATGTAGTAGGTGTCCTGTAGAACTCAGTGGTGCAGTCTCCTTGGCTACCTAAGCCAGATGCTTCAGGGGTGTCCCTTATGTGTATTTTTTTGTCCCTTCTTGTTGTAGTTGATCCTTAATTGCTGTTGGCACATCACTGGGTTAAATTAACCCTTTGGGTGACTGATTGTGAGGACTGGTTGTGACTATAGAAAATGAGCTGTTGTGTAGGGACTGATCACAAGAGTGGGATTCACTTTAGTTGGGCTCTTGTGCCTGCCAAGTCTACTGTTTGGGTGTGTCATTGTGGAGCTAATTGGATGGTGCTCTGGTGTGGTCAAAAGCTAGCCACTGGGTGTGTTGGTTTTGGGATTCTAGGGAGGGGCTCCAGTGCAGGCCCAAGTCAGCTGCTGCTTATGCCTGGCCCAGGGCCATGTAGTAAGAGCTACAAAGTTATCTACAATTGTTAGATGCCTGTGCTGCGCTTGGAGGTGCCTGGGAGAGGCTAAACTGTGACCTTAGGCTTGCTGCCACTAGTAGCAGGCTTGGGAACATAGCAAGGATAAAGGACATGCTAAGGCCAACTGTTGCACATGTGGGGTTTGTAGACCTTCGAGAAATTTTAAGAAAGTCTGTGGTATGGGTGGAGGCTGGCCTTTCATGAAGAACAACCACTGAAATAATTTTGGGCAAGTTGCGAGTAGGTGGGGTGTGGTGTCAGGGAATCACAAGGGTAAGTGAATGATGTTAGACAGGTTAATGGAGTCTCAGATTTGGCACCCACCTGTACTTGCAGGCTGGGTAGGGTAGGGCTCAACAAAGGAACAGTGGCACCTGCCAACACTTCTATTCTTTAGACAGCTGCCCCTCAAGCCCTGGCCTTAGAGTCAAAAAATTAAGTTCCTCCCCATATGTGCCTACAACATTTGGAGCTGCTGTTCTTCTCTGGAGCTTAGGGTGAATGTAAGTGAATCAGTCTGTGCTTGGGCCCTTCAAGAAGATGCCTGGATTTATAGCACCTCTCTGTCTCACTCATATGGAATCCCTGCTGATTTTCACAGCCATATGTTTTAGAGATTCCTTTTTATGACACTGGTTCTCTGGGCTGGGGTACACCTCAATCTTCAAGGGGTATCTCTGTAGACGAGATATCCTTCCTGATTTATAATCACCATACATGAGTGTGGGACCAGCCCCTTTTATGTCTCTGTTTTTCCTATCAGTCTAGATATGACTTCTTCTTTACTCATAATATTTTATAATAGCAAGGCAGTGGAGTGCAGTACAGTAGTAAAAATATAGTTTTTGGAACCAGCCAGACTTAGATTTGAGTCTTGATGCCATCACTTGGTATATAAGTGATTTCAGGCAGATTAGTTAATCTCTCTGGTTTACTTTTCTCATCTGTAAAATTGGAATAGTACAATAGCCACATCATTGGGTTGATGTGTGAAGTAAATAAGGAAATCCATGTAAAATGCTTAATTACACAGTGCTTAGTACGTGATATGCTCTAAAAACGTGTATCATAATAGTAATAATCATACAGTTGAAAGACTGACCTAGCTCATAGCAGAGATTATTAAATGCTTAGGAGACTGACGAAAAAATCTTCTTAATAATTATTGCTCCAGAATACAGCCTGAGAATTTGAGTGTATATTAGAGACTGATGTATTTTTAAGAAATGTAAGAAAGAGCTTTCCAGCAATTAGTGTTCTCCACTGATAGAGCAGGCAACTGAGGAAAAATAAGAGAATTCTCTGTTTCTAAATATTTTACACAGTCTGAAAGACTGTGTGACAGAAATGGTGCCAAGGATGTTCCTGTTTGGGTAGGAATTAGAAGAAATAAATTCTAAGTTTTTTTCCAGGTCTAATAATGTAATTATATTTTACTTATTTAAAATATTTGATTTTTTTTTAAACTAGCATTTTTGTAATAAGCCAAACCATAAGACCACCCAACAGTGGGGTGGAGTGGGGATGAGAAAGCCAATCTTCACACCTCCTAATCCCATCTTTCTGAGCTAACAAATGTTGACAGCATTGTTTGTGTTTTTTTCCTGAACCTTTCTTTATACTCATACAAACTTATGCAAACACACATATGCATACCACTCCCCTACTCCCTTTCTCTCACCCCCAGTATTTTTTCATTGTTATTTTTTAGATCATACTATATATCTATTCAGCAGCTCAACGTTTTAACTTAATATATCATGGATATTACTGATATAGAAGAGTAAGTATGCTTGAAACTTTGAGACAATTTTGAAAATTGTCTTATCAGATATTAAAAAAAATTTAAGCTACTTAATCAAAATTGTGTGGTATTAGCTTAAAATAGTTAAACCATAATGGACTATTCAGGAATAATTCCAAATTTATAGTGTAATTTGGCCTTTTAAATCGGTAAGATAATGATTTCCTACCCTTCCATCTATAGAGATGCTTACCATGCACCATATATAAAGACTATTATATAAAAACAAAACTACATTTAAAAAATTAAATGTAAAATATTTAAAATAGTCAAAAGCAACTTAAGACCCCCTTTGCATAATCTTGGGTCTGTGTTTGCATTGAGATGGACTTCAAAACAACATAAGAATTACAGAAATCCAAAAGATTGGCCAATTTGACTTTATAAAAAATAAAGACTTTTGCTTAGTTAAAGACACAAGAGACAAAGTTGAAAACAAATTATATAGGAAGAAATATTTGTAATACATATAATAGTCAAGAAGTAAATGTCCTCATTATATTAAAAAATCCCCCACATTCTGATAAGGAAAAATTAAGAAACCCAATTTTAAACTGATCAAAAGACAGAAGAAATCATGTGGGCAATAAACAAATAAAAAGATGCAAATGTCATATATTGAGAGGGAAATGCAAATTAAAGCAACAACAAAGTGTAACTTTTATATATTATCTTAGCAAAATGTAAAAGATTTATAACATCCAAAAGTAAAGATTGTATGAGAAAATAGCTCTCATAAATTGCTTTTGGGAATGTGAAATGTCCTCTTTCAGGAAAGTGATTTGGCAAATTAGAGTAAAAATTAATAATATTCTTTGACCCATCAGTTCTTCTACAGAAATGAAGTCATCATAGTGTAACTCTATATGCTCAAGAATTCATATTATGGTATTGTTTAAAATGGAAAAAAGCTGGAAAAATCATCAATATGTATAATTAAGCACAGGTTGAATAAATAATGATACTTTCCTACATATTATTTTTAAAAAAGAGATATCAATTTGGTGGAAAGGCCATATTTTAATTGATTAAAAAGAAACATTTCTATAATATAAAAGTAACACAGTCAATATAGGAAAATGAGAAAATAAGTATTAAAAATATACAATTTTAATTTGTTTCTCAGAGTTATATTTTGGTCAGTTTTCCCATTCTGCATGTGTGTATATTTGTACATGTGTACATGTATACTCAATACATATTTATACGGTTATATTTATTTCTATTTGAATTTTTAAATGTAGTATTAAATAGTATTTTCTTCCCACAAAATGTATTAAAATAGTATTTAAATCCCTTTTTAATCTTGAGGTTGTAGCATTATTTATTTTTTCCACTAGTAGCTGGGGTGTTTACTGTTTTCAGTATTTGAAATAGGGAATGGATTATTCATACACTGCTGCAGGGAAAATAAAATGGTACAGGCACTCTGGAAAACATGTTGGCAGCTTCCTAAAAACTAAATAAGCAACTACCATACAACCCAACAATGGAATTTTTGGGCATTCTTCCTGGAGAAATAAAATTTTATGCTCACACACAAAAAGCCTTGTACACAAATGTTCATAGCAGCTTTAGTCAAAGGAGTTTTACACTGAAAATAACCTGGATATCCTTCAGTAGGTGCATGATTAAGCAACCATGGTACATCTATATCAGAGACTACTACTCAGCAGTAACAAAGAATGAAATATTGAGACTTACAACTTCCAGGGAATTATGTTGAGTATAGAAAAACCCATCTCCATAAGGTTTTATACCGTATGATTCCATTTATGAAACATTGTTGAAATGGCAACATTACAGAAATGGAGAACATATTAATAATTGCCAGGGGTTAAGGAGGTGGTGGGAGAGAATAGGAAGGAAGTGGGTGTGTCTATAAAAGGGCAACATGTTGCATCCTTGTGGTGAAGAAAAAGTTCAGCATCTTGACTATGTCTTTGTCAATATTCTGGTAGTCATATTATATCAGTTTTATAAGATGTTACCATTAGGTAAAATTGGGTAAAGGGTACATAGGTTGTCTGTATTATTTCGTAGAACCTCATGTGAACCTACAATTACCTGAAAATTAAAAGTCCAAATTAAAAATTAAAAGGGTAATGAGCAATCCTATGCATGTAAGTCTCCATTTGTTTCCTTAGGCTGTGTTCCAAAAGGTGAATTTTTTTTCACAAATTATATTAACATTTTTAAGATTTTTGAAGCACATTTTCAAATTACTTTAAGAAAAGTTGGTATGTTTTGTATAGGCCTATATTTTCAGATAATGTACATAGTAGCTATAGTTTTTCTATAATAATAGCCAATGTCATCAAAATCTTGCTATTCATGTGGCATTGTAACTGAGCACCTTGCCTTTTATTTCAGCTCCCAGCAGGCCCTTGAGGTCGGCCTGTGGTTACCCTCACTTTACAGATGAGGAAACGGAAATTCAGAGAGGCTGAGGAACCCATCCAAGGGTCCATGCCTGCAGTAGTATGGTTGAGACTCATACTAGGTTCATTTAAAGCCAAAGCCAGTTTGCCAACCTGCATACTACCTTATGCTATTATTTATTAGACTGCCTATTAGTTGCTTGGTGTGCAAGCTAGGGATTAAAAGAATATTATGTAGAGATCAAAAAAATAATTTATCTGAATAGGACTGGGACTTTAGAAGACCAGGTCATGGGACATTAACACTTCCAGAGGAATTATTAACTGAAATCAGGCTTTTCCTTGGTCTTCTGGGCTCTTTATTGTTCTGCAGAACTAAGTGGGAGCCTAAGTTCTCATAATATTTTCCCCCAAGAAGTTTCCATCTTGCTTCTAAAACATAGAGGTAAAGGTATTTATCTGCTGCTGGTGTATTTCTATTAAAAACTTAGTCTGAATTTTTTAATCATTATATCTATAACACATGTAGTTTTGTTCTTAAATCATTTACAGGCCAAGTAGAATATAAAAATAGGGGAGGGTATATTATACACTGTGCTATGTTTATTCCATTTATGTGAGGCTGCTCATCATTACTCTCATAAATGTGCCAGAGCTTTCATCCTTCAGTTGTTGCAAGTAGGGAGTTAATCATCTTTATTAAGTGTTTCCCAGAGAGTGTTGTTTTAACAAAGCTTCTTTTTAGTTGTGTGATTTTCAGATTTCATTTTATGCACTGAGTTGAGTCCTCCAGGAAAGTGACATTTTCATGGTGGTTCTTTGTTTACATAGGGCCATAATTCACTTAAAACTACTTGATTTTATCTATTTGTATAATTTATTAAAGTATAGCTAATAACATTTAAATTAGAGAGTGACAGTTTTTTTTTTTTTTGTCCAGAGAAACTACCAATTTGTTTGCTAGTTTTTTAGAACCTGGAATTTTATATGATTTTATATCAAAAATCATTAAATTATTCAATTTAAATAAAAGCTCTAGTAATCCAGTTCATTAAAATAAAATTGGGTTAAAAATGCTGAATTATTGTTATAATTGTGGCTATTTAGGTTTTGATTAAAATGAATGGTTAATCTGCATAGCATGCCAATGATTTATTCATTCATTTTAGTTAATTTTGATACACCTATACACATTATTTAATGTTTCTCTAATTACTCTGAGTTATTTTTCTCTTTTTTCTAAATAAAGCCCTAGGCTTTGCAATCCCTCTATATGTAAAAATCCTCAACCTGCTTTGCTTCCCTTTTATTGCTTTTTTGTGGAATTGTTTCCCTTTTTGTGAGATGACCATAAATGATAAAGATAAGTCATGGATGATTTATGAAATAGTTTAATGATTCAGCCATAGTTTTCCAAATCTCTCTACTTCTACTACTTTTTTTTTTTTTTTGGATTACCACTGTGTATTGAGCACACATCTTCATCAAGCTGTCCAGAAAGATGCTTAAGTCTTTTTATAGGTCTGGACTCTTTCCATGTCTTCCTCAGGGCCAGTGTTAAGAAGGACTGTAAATTACAGAGAAAGCAAACATAAAAATTCTGATATAATGAACATCTTATGACAGAGGTGATTGAGTTCTTGGAACTAATTGTGAAACTAATTGTGAAACTCAATTGTTTATAGCAAAACGTGTGTAAAATTCATGAGTTTAGATGGTCTGCTCCACACTGAATATAAGTGGTATTAGCCCCAGGTAACCACATAAATAGTGTGTTACTTAAAGTCATATCGTTTATTGGGCAAACAAGATGACAGTAATACTGTTCTAGTGATGTTTCACTCTTGCATTAAAAGGGGTTCTGGAGTAAGAGTGTCCCAAGTTGGTTCTCAGCTCTTTCTTGACTTCACACCACTCACATGTGTAAAGTTCACCTTCAGTAGTTGTTCGCCTTTCACTTCAGTGGTTCTCAACAATGGCTGGGTGAAGGTGTACCGAAAACATTAGTGGGATGTTGGGGCACGGTGTTCTAAAAATGCCCCCCAGTAGGTTATGACACACTAGTCCCACCAGTGCCACCTGCCTCACTCCTGTAGAGTATAACATAACACAGAATATAAAGAAATATTACACTAAATTCTGTGTCAATAAAATGGAAATATCCGAATAAATGTATTTCTGTCTTGGAAAATTATGAATTATCAAGATTGACTCTAAAAGGAAAAATATATTGACAAATATCATGAAAAAATTTTAATGTCAAAGATTTATATCTAAAAAAAGATTTTAGGACCATAGAAGTTTATGGTAAATTATTTCAAACTTTCAAGAAACAAATAATTCCTATAATATAAACAAGCTGTTCCTGTCTAAATATGTATTATCTCAGTTAAACAAAATTCATATGCAGTCTCTTTTTTTCCTAAAAAACACTGGAAACAAAGACCTCAAAATGATACAGGCACTTATATCATTTGGTTGGTGAGATTTGGGGTTTTGTATTTTCTTCGTTTTATTTCTATTGAGCCTGGGATAGTTTTATAATTTTGTCTTTATAATTTCATCATTTAAAATTGATTAATCATCTTTTTCTAAAGAAAGCAGATGTGAATACAGTGAGTGACAGGCTACATGAACAGTGTAAAAAGTTTGTGACAAATGTCCAACTTGCACTGAAGAGGTCTCTTTGCGGAGTAACTGTTGTCGCTATTGTTAATAGAACTTGAGTGATTCACCTAGGCTGGTGGCTCTCCACCCTGGCTGCATGTTAGAATCATCTGGGATGCATTACAGATTATCTCCCAGACACTGGTATATATTTTTAAAGCTCCCCAGGTGTTTCGAACATGCAGCCAGGTTCAGATCATTGTCAGAGGCTCATTGTGCCTGTTAGAGTTCTGACACTTTGGCTCATTTCGGCAGCCAAGGAAGAAGAAGCCAGGGGCCCCTCTGGCAGGATAAGCTGAGGCAAGTGAAAGCTCATTCCACCTTCAGTCTCTTTTTTTTGGTTCTTTGAGTAGAGAGCAGAGGCTGCATTTCACTGCTGTTTTTGCCAGTATCCAGTCTGCATATCTGTCCTTCCCTGAGATGCAATCTGAGATAAGAGCTCTCTAGTGAAAATTACTCAGCATGAGGGTATTGTTTACATGAACTATTTATTTCAACTCTTCTTAGGGAACGAGAGCTTTAGTTTGGTTCCTAGTGATGTGCAGTTTTAAGAATTTCCATTATACCTGGCCTGGATGTCAATTCTATTTCTTATCACTCAATAAAACAATTTATTGGGAAAATAAGGTTTTAAAAGTGCCAGACTACATACAGTGAAGCTCTTACAAATCATAAATGTTCTAAATCTTCTTGGACAGCAAGAGAGGTAACTAAGCTATGTCTTTGCTTATGGCTCCTGGCTGGGAGCTGGGTTCCTGAGGTCTTTGCTGGGGAGGGGGATTGAGACTGTGCAGCTGGCTGAAAGCCAAGTGTGAAGGGCCTCACCGAAGGCTGCTGGCTCTGGTCTGAAGCCTGGGTACAGGCTTTGGATTTGTCACTTGTTGATTCACTTGGTTATTGTCACAAATAGGAAACCCTGTTTCTTGATAGTAGCCAAGGATGAGGAGTCAGGTAAACTTAAGGAATTTGACAAAAAATGCTGCGTATTATGCTTGGTTTTTCCATTAAACTTAAAGGTGGGGGCAATAAGGATAAATTATTGGAGAAAGAATGGAGAGCAGAAACTTTTCTGTCTTTCCCAAATATCTTCTAAGGTCTGTTATGCCTTTGTCCATTTTAGGTGACTTATCTTTAAAATTGATAGCTCTCTGGAACAGTAGGAAAACCATTATGGTACCTATCTAACTGCAGGAACATTTAAAGCTTTCACAAAACCCAATCTCTCTTCCTTTTTGCCCTCATCATCCAGTGAACCACAAAGATTTTGTAGATACAAGTATTTTCCATCAAGCTTATGAATAACACCACTTGGCAGAAGATCCTGAACAAAGAACCAGACTGCAATGTTTTGTAGTGACTTTACATACAATGTGCCTTAATTATTGGCAAGCCTGTCAAGAGCTTATTCCCACATGTGTCAACACTTTCTTAATACACTGTAATTCATCATGTTAGCATGGCAGAAACAAGGTACTCTATGTCCTTACACACATCCTTCTCCAAGTGCTAGTCTTGAACTGTGTATCTCACTGCAGTGTCTTCGTCTGGTGAACAAAGAACAGACTATAGGATTGAAACAGTGAGGTCCCTGAAGTCCATCGCAGTCGTACATCACTGAGCACTTTAGCCTGTGCTCTGCAGCACTCTACATCCAAGAAGCACTGCTTTATCGTCAAAAGGACGTTCACTTAATAACGGCAGTAAATCCTGAACAGCGGTCTAATTTTAGACAGAAAACTTGGCTAAGAGGGAATCCTATCATTTTACCCCTTTTGGCAATTTTATTTATTGAGTTCATTTTCATGCTAGCTGTGTGATTAAATTAAGGTAGGAATTTATTTCTCCTTATTAAAAAAAAAAGAATTGCTTTTGGATTGGGGAAGAAGAACAGAAAAAGAAAGAAAAAATCTAAATAATAAACGCTGCATTTCAATTAGAAATGAAGTAATTTGAAATACTGTTATACTTTCTGGATCATTTCTTAACCCTTTGGCTCTTCTGAGTGAATTTAGAAATGGGCTTTGAGCCTGATTTTAGATGGTTTGGGGAAGAAATGGTGAATCTGTGAATCCTGTCTCACAGGAAAATTGGCACTGCAATCCAAAGCAACTTTGCTTTTAATAGTTATTCAGATTACTTATTCCACTTTTGTATTTCATTTTTATAGTTTAGGAGAAGATGAATTTATCTATCCAAAGTTTTAGATTACATGAAATATGTTCCACATAATCTCTTGGGTGATGCAAGCAGTTAGAGAGTTTAGTAGGAAGGGATCAAGGATGTGGGTATGGGCAGCAGAAGCTTTCTTCCTGGTACTGCTGAGGCTTCAAGAAAAGTTATCTCTGTATGTCTAGTTTGCCCTCTGTTAAAGCTGTTGTTTGATGGCCATTTCTCATCCTCAACTGTTGAAATACATGAGTGGGGTCAATGGTGGTATCCTGATCAAGAAGGAAGAGACCATCTATTTTGTATCAGTCTTTTATATTACTTCACATGACATTTTTCAATAATTGGTACAAATTACAGATGATGGAGACATATTAATAGTGCTTAAATTTTACTATTTGTTAAATATTAGGTATATATTTTGACTGGCATAATAATGACATAGTAAAAATATATGAATATTAATTAACTCCTCTGCCCATCATAGCAAGTTTCATTGTATTTTTGCACATAACCAAAATATGATCATGATAAAATCAAGATGTCAAAGGAAGCATACATTTTCCTGTCTTCTAGTGACTTGCAGTTCAGGCACAAGAGATATGCATGGTTAAGTGCCAATAGGAAGTTACTGACAGGAAGTGTTTCAAAAGGGTAGTTATTGCTGGCTCTGGGAGGACTTACCACTGGATTTAGGCTCTGACTGATAAGAGAGCTTGTGAGAACAGGAGAAGAAAATCCAGGAATAAAGAAATTTTCCTAAGGACATATGCAAACATCTCTAAAGGAAGATTTCTAGATTTCTAGTGAAATTTAGTTTTAAAATATACATTGAATGAATTGATAGAATAATGAAGCAGAATATATAGTTTTTTCCTTCCAAACTTGCTTTTGTGTGTGTGTGTTCCTTGATGTTTTTATGAAACCAACATCCTGTCTGTCTTTCAGCTTTTAAATCTCATAGAGATCTCCACTCATTTCCTTCCACTCTGTTGTTCATATCTTGTATACATCAAAATCCTGTTGATTTTTCTTATTTTGTAATATCTTTGCAAGCCTTCTTTCCTCTCACTATTTCGTTATCCCAATCTCAGACCAGCAATAACTTCTCTACTTGGCTCTCCACCTCCAGTCTCCCTGCCATAAAATATATTTTATGGTTAGCTGTCAAGTTAGTTTTTTTTTGAAGCACAACTCTAACATATTCCTGCTCAAACCTTAAGCAGTCTTCTTATCCTGCATGCAAGAACCTCTCCATTTTGGCTCTATAGAACTTTTTATATTCTGTAATTCAGTTAAACAGAACTACACCATGCCTTTCTTCTTTGACTGTTCTTTCTACTTTGAACTTGGTGCCTCTGGTTAGTGCTTAAAACAGACTTGTTGAATAAGGATATTGAAGTTTTGAACATAAAATATTAATTTATTGGAGGCTTTTATGAATCAGTTAATAAAATAGTATTAGTAGGAGTTAGGGACTAGTTATTTCTAGAAGCATTACTGTTCATATGTAAGACCGACATTTAAGAAGATTCTTTCTGTTTTCATTAAATCAATGGTCCTACTGATTACTGGTAGAATTAGAAATTTAAAAATTCTGTTTCTTCCTAATAAAATTATATTCTGCAAACCAGAAGTTCAGATATGGGATTATAGCCAGAAGAGAAATAGGAAGAGGATCAATGTACTAAAGTAATATTATTACCATGTTATATTTCACTAATAAGACAAATGTCTACATCCCATGATTTAATACAATAAAGGCTCATTTCTTGCCACATGAAGTCCAAGGCAGGTTGGTCAAGCAACCCTTGTGAGCAATTCTCTAGACAGAGGATATGGGGTCCAAGTTCCTTCCATCATAGCATGCCACCATTTAAACACATCAACGTACAGACACAACAGCACTTATTTTCACACATTTTTTTCTTTTACATCCTATTGATTACAACTAGTCACATGGCCCTTTCTAATTGTAAGGCACCTGGGAAGTATAGAGGAGCACACAGAACATGTATTGAGTACTACCATTCCTGGCCACAGGAGATAAAGTTGGTGAGAAGTATGCTGGTGGAGCCTCAAGGGTTAATATAGAAGATAGTGGTCTGTCTATTACTAGTTGTGTGACTTTTGGCAAGTTATTTAACACTCTGGGCCTCAGTTTTTATATGTACAAAATGTTTGTAATGATAATAATAATAACGCCTAGCTCATAGAGTCGCAGCGTTTATAATTCCTGTAAAGCAGTTGGAAGAGTACATGGAACATTCTAAATTTGGGTTGATGTTAGCTATTATTGTTGTTAATGTGGAAAACATGGGATAAGAGACAGAGAGAACCATGACTTGAGATAAAAGTCTTAAAAATATGGCTTCATGGGAAAAATAAAGGTACCTTCTAGCCTTGACAAGCTTTGGGGAAATAATCACCATGTGGTCTATTAAGAAATTTTCTCAAAGAGTTTGGACAAAGAAGAAATATGGTTCTGAGCTCATTATAGACATCCATCATTGCTTACAAAGGAAGCAGCTCTTCAGGTTCCATAGTCAGGTACAGAATGAAGGCAACCATCTGGCTCATTTGGGCAAAATAATGAGGAGGAAGCTTTTAAACTTAAGTTATCTGTAAAATTACTTTAATTCCCAAAATCATTTTGCATGTTACAAACATTCCTGACTTCTAGATATTTTGGAAAACAAGTTGTGGATTGAGGGCCTTTGATGTGCCCTAATAAAGAATGTTTACTCTGTTTTGGTATTTCTTGTCATCACTTTTAATGTGTCAGATTAAACACAGGTACGAGGTATGTATTCAGGTAAGAGGTATCTACTTTCAGTTTTGCTTTTGCTTAGTTAGGAGAAGAAAACTTAGTTCATTCGTAGAAGTATAGGAGGGAAAGTTTAGCATCTCTCCAAAGTCATAACAGTATATGGGGGGCTGGGGCATAGTGAGTCCTTAAAAAAGCATTTTCAATATTTTATTATTTATGCTTGAAATAAATAAAACATTCATTTTCTTAATATAAGCTACTTGAGGTAAAGATTGTCAAAATTTTGACAGATATAGAGAAGATGCAATGATTCTGTGTGTATACATATATATGTACATACACATATATTTATATATTTACCCATCTTTTAATGAACCAGATTCAGAAACTCAGCAGAAAAAAGACCAAACTTTTTGACTGGGACAATCTCAGTTTATACACATAGAAGGAAAAGCAGGATGGTGCAGTGAAAAATTTCCAGAGTCAGAAATTTAAAAAAACAAGTTCCTGTTGAGCTGGGGTTCTAACTCTGAAACCTGGAGCAAGTCACTTAACCTTATAGAGACTGTCTCTCCTCATCTGTAAAACAGGAATAATAGTAACATCCTTTTATGTTGCATAAGGTTGAAATGTACATATAATAAATGTCAAATTACTTTTCTAATTGCAAAATGCTAACAAATAAATATATTATTATGATAATAACATCATCATTACCATACTTGAAATTACGTTAAAATAGACAACAAAGGTTCACTTACTGTCAATGCACATGCATAGACACGCACAAGTGTTGTTAAATATATAATAATTTTAAAGTATTAAATCTTTTTACAAATGTTCTTTCTATCCTCACTTTAGAGGATAAGGACAAGAAATTCTTAAAAATAGGTGAAGTGAAAGGTGAGACTGGAAAAAATGGCGAGATGATAGAAGCTTCATTTTTCCTGTCTTGTGACCAAATCAGAGCTGAGTTGGAAACATGGAGCAAATAGCAAGCAGAGTTGCCTGGGATCTAGATGAACAGAAGCCCTATAATTAGGGAGAGAAATAAAAAATCACCCCACAATGGATGGAGGTAGGAGAGGGCGAACATGTGAGACTTCCTGGCCTGAGAAGCTGAGTGGGACCCAGGCTGAGGCATTTGTAGCCATTCCTTTTAAAGGGACCATGTCTGTGAGCAGACTCTTGCAGTGATGGCCCTGCTTGCTCTGACCACCAACACTGGGTCAGCTGCTCAAGGGGCACCAGGGACTTACAGGGGGGCAATGAGTTGTCAGAGAAAGGGCTGGAGGTGAGGGTCTTTCCCAGGCAGAAGTACTGGTGGTATCTACTGTTCCCCTTTTGAGCCCTTCCCTCTCTCAGTGTGTGGACAGATCACCACCATAACTGAGAAGTCACTGAACTGGATAACAGAAGTCACTCTGCCCAGAGGATTCCCTGAAACTTCACCTCCCCCAACTTAGCTTACAGCCTTACCCATGCCACATTCAGTTGTGTCCTCGGTGAGTCCTGTGCCACTTGCTGAGCAGCTCCAAGACACACTGGTGGCAGCTGGCCCCAGTTTTTGTTATGGCCTCTTGAGGCAATGGCATCTTTGGATTGCTTGCAGAATCTTAACAGATGGTCCTGGAAGGGCACAGGCTGTGGATAAACTTGGCCTGCAGCTGAACCCCTCTCAGGACTGTGCTGCTAGATACATACTATACAAAGTCACGCTAATGAGACCAGGAGACTTAGGAGCTTTGCTTAGTACATAGAAACAGACATGGAAAGGCAGCCAAAATGGGAAGACAAGCAGAAACCATAAGAATAGAAGAGATATCATGGAAAAATGGAGTCAAGCAATCTAACAGATGCAGAGTTCAAAATACTGGCTATAAAGATGTTTAATGAATTTAGGGGAAGAGTAGATGAACTCTGTGAGAACTTTAACAGGGATAGAAAATATAAAAATGGAGATAGAAAACATAAACAAGAACCAGTCATAAATGAAGAATACAATGACTGATATGAAGAATACTTTAGAGGGAATCAACAGTAGATTAGATGAAGCAAATAATCAAATCAGTGATTTAGAAGATAAGGTAGTAGAAAACACCCAATCAGAATAGTAACAAGAGAAAGAATCCAAGAAAATGAAAATGTGAAATAATATCACACATACCAAAATTTGTACCTAGGGGTACCAGAAGGAGAAGAGAGAGAGCAGGGTATTGAGAACCTATTTGAAGAAACAATGATGGAAAATTTTCCTAACCTAGAAAAGAAAATAGACATACAAGCCCAGGAAGCACAGAGAGTCCCAAATGAGATGAACCCAAAGAGCCCACACGACACATCAGCTGATTTTTCAAAAGAAACTTCGCAAGTCAGAAGAGAATGGCATGAAATATTTAAAGTGATGAAAAGCAAGGACCTACAGTCAAGACTACTCTACCCAGCAAAGCTATCATTTAGAAATGAAAGGCAGGTAAAGAGCTTCCTACAAAGAAAAAGCTAAAGGATTTCATCAACACCAAAACAATTATTACAAGAAATAAAAGGGACTTCTGTATGAATAAAAAAAAAAGAGATACAAATATTAATAACAAAATGGCAATAATATTTATCTATCAATAGGTACTTTAAATGTAAATGAATAAACTGCTCTAAGCAAAAGATAGGGTGGCTGAGATAGGGTAGATAAAAACAAGACCCTTAAATATGCTTCCTAAAAGCAACTCACTTCAAATAGAAAGACACATACAGACTGAAAGTAAGGGATGGAAAAAGATATTTCATGAAAATGGAAAAACAAAGCTGGGGTAGCAATACTTATACCAGACAAAATAGACTTTAAAACAAAAGCTGTATCAAGAGACTAAGAAAGACCCAGTAATCCCACTTCAAAGCTGGGAATACTGGGTCTTTATTCAAAGAAACCCCGAACAGTACTTTAAAGGAACGTGTGCATTCATATTGTCAGTGCAGCATTATTTACAATAGCCAAGGTATGAAGGCAACCTGGGTGTCCATCAATGGATGAATGGATAAAAAAGAGGTGGTACATATATACAATGGAATATGGAATATTACTCAGCCATAAAAATAATAAAATCTTCCACCTGCAACAACATAGATGGCCCTACAGGGTATTGTGCTGAGTGGACTAAATTAGACAAAGACAAATACCATATGATTTCACTTACATGTGAAATCCAAAGAATAAAATAAACAGACAAAACAGAAGCAAATTCATAGATACAGAAAAGATTTTGACAGTTGACATTTGCAAAAGATGTTGGAGGGTAGGTGAAAAAGGTGAAGAGATTAAGAAGTATAGATTTGTAGTTACAAAATAGTTGTGGGAATGTAAACTATAGCATAAGAAATATAGTCAATAATTTTGAAATAACCATATATGGTATCAGATGGGTAATAAATTTATTGGGGCAATCACTTCATAAGTTATATAAATTTCTAATCACTATGTTGTACACCTGAAACATATAACTTTGTATGCCAATCATAATTTAAAAAATTAAAAAATTATTTAAAAAATCAGTGAAGAATAGCATAATAACTATGTTCTTTATCCTAAGTTTATCCAGCCATACCTGATAGTGAATGACCTGTGCATGAATATACCTTTGAGACTATAGAGAGTTATTTTCACTTTACTTTTGCCTTTTCTCCAGGGTAATAGTGATATTTAATGTTCAGGTCTAAAATCATAATTTCTTTGAACATAACATTCTTCTGCTTACTCAGACTCCCTCCTTTTGTGTCTGGTGTCTTTTTGGCATGAAACAGATAGCTGGAAACTCCAAACCATGTAAGATCTTGTCTTCTCCCTTGGAAATTCATTATCAGACTCTTGACCTTTGACATCTTCCATTTGCTCTTATGGAGAGCCCTCATCTGGCAGTCCTGGTGCAAGAAAAAAGAGAGAGAGATTTATAGAACATCAAGTTATTGTATGGGTTTGTATTTGTATGGCTAAATACTGGGTTCGTGCTTCCAAATTAGTAGTTTACAATGTTTACATAAGTGTTGAAAATTTATGGAGTTATCATAGTTGACTTCTTGTCCCTAAAACAAAAACAAAAGAAAATCCCAGTTGCTGATTTCTTTCTATTTTTATATCTTTGAATTTCTTATACTTGGCATACAATACTACATTAGTTTCAAGTGTACAACACAGTGATTAGATATCTATGTTACCCACAAAATGATCACCCCAATAAATCTAATGCCCCTCTGATACCATATATAATTATTACGATATTATTGGTGATATTATGCTTACTTTCTATCTCATGATTATTTGTACCTACCAATTTGTACTCCTTAATTCTCTCCTCCCCCCACTTTTTTTTTACCAGCCTCCTCAACCCACCTCTGATCTGATAACCCTAAAATGTCTTCTGTATCTATAAATTTTTGTTGTTGTTGTTGCTGTTGTAGTTGTTCTTCTCCTTCTTCAGATTCCACATACATATGCAATCATATGGCATTTGTCTTCCTCTATCTGACTTACTCCACTCAGCACACTACCCTCTAGGTCAATCATGTAATGTCTTTTCCCATCCCCTTTCTTTTAGTCTGTGAGTGTCTTTTAATCTGAACTGAGTCTCTTGTAGTCAGCATATGTAATGGTTTTGTTTTCTTATCCATTCAGCCACCCTGTCTATTGATTAGAGCACGTAATTCTTTTTCATTTGGAGTGCTTGTTAACAGATATATAATGATTGCCATTCTTTATTCATATTTTTGCTACATATTTTTTCTTCTTAAAGAAGTCCCTCTAATATTTCCTATAATGCTAGCTTAGTGAGGATAAACTCCTTTAGCTTTTTCTTGTCTGGGAAGCTCTTTATCTGTCCTTCAACTCTAAATGATAGCTTTTCTGGATAAAGTAGTCGTGACCTTGGGTTTTCATCACTTTGCAAATTTTGTGCCAAACCCTTCTGTCCTGCAAAGTTTCTTTTGAGAAATCAACTGCTAGTCTTATGGGGGCTCCCTTATGGTAACTAACTGCCTTTTCTCTTGCTGCTTTCAAGATTCTCTCTTTGTCTTTAACCTTTAGCATTTTAATTATGATGCATCTTCATGTGAACCTCTTTGGGTTAATTTTTTGGGGACTCTCTGAGCTTCCTAGAATTGTATATCTATTTTTTTTCAGGCAAAGGAAGTTTTCCATCATTTTTTTCAAATATGTTTTTAACTTCTTGCTTTTTCTTCTCTTTCTGGTACCCATATGATGCGAATGTTGTTACACTTGGTATTTCCTCATAGGTTCCTTATATTATCTTCATTATTTTGGATTCTTTATTCCTGTTGCCATTCTAATTGGGTGTCCTCTACTACTCCATCCTCTATATCTGTGATTTGATCTTCTGCTTCTTCTACTCTGTTGATTTCATCTAAGATACTCTTCACCTCAGATACTGTATTCCTAATTTCTGAAGAATACATCTGGTATATTACTTGTCTCCATTTTGATGAATTCTTTTTCTGGAGCTTTGTTCAGTTCTTTTGAGTGGGACATGTTTTTTGTCTCCCCAATTTGGCTGCCTCCATGTATCTGTTTCTATGTATTAGTCAGGGCTCCTAAGTCTCCCAGTCTTAGTAGAGTGACTTTATGTTATTGATGTTCTGTGAGACCCCTTGGCACAGACCTAAGAGCCGTCTAGCAACAGGCCAAGTTCAGCCATAGCCTTTGCACCTCTGGGCCACCTAGTAAGAGTCATCAAGCAATTCACACATGGCTGCCACCTGTGCTGGGCTTATAAGTGCCTGCATCAGGGTCAAATCCTAGACCAAGGCTGGCTGTCACTAGTATGGGGCGTGGGCCTGCTCAGAAAGAGATACAGGGCATGCCAAGGCCAGATGCTGCTTCATTGTGTTCATGGGCCTTTGAGAGATTTTATGAAACATAGGAGCCAAGACAGCCCATTTGTATTGAACATATCACTGGAAATGGCTTGAGTGGGCCCACAAGTTGGGAAAGACAGAGTCTCAGGGAATCCCCTGGGTGGAGTGCCCTGTGTTTTCCAGGTTGATGGCACATGCTTCTGCAGGATGAGATAGGGGAGGGCTCAACAAAGAAAAAGTGGCTACTGCCTGCATCTCTGTCCTGGAGCCAGCCACCCCTCTGGCCTCTCCCTGGAGCCCAGCACTTCCTTGTACACTTCTAGTGCCCCTTGAGCAGCTGGTCCAACACTGCAGCTCAGAGCAAGTGAGTCTGTCAGCAAGTTAGGCTGAATGGGGACCCTTTAAGAGGAAGGTCTCTGTTTGCTGCAGTCCTCCATCTCACTCAGCTGTACCTCTGCTGGTTTTCGGGGCACTGGAACCCTAGGCTGGAAATCCCAGAGTGCAGCCAGGACCCCTCGATCCTCAGGTGGAGGAGGGGGCTCTGCAGCTGAAATAGCCTTTCTACTTCTCAATTGCCATCCATGGTTGTAGGACAAGGATGTTTAGTGTCTCCTCCCAGCCTACCTTTTTGAGGTGACCTGTTATTCAAGATGACCTAGTTGTAGGGCTTCTGTTCAGCCAGACCTCTGGCAACTCCACATACTGGTTGATCTGTAGTTTTGTTATAATCTTGGGGTGGTCACTAGAGGAGGCATGTACAGCCTTCTACACCATCTTGAATCTATGCCTCCATGTGTATCTTTTAATAATACTGCTGTCCTCATACCTAATCACTAATAGAAAGGGTGGTGCTTACATTATGTTAAATTATTAACCATTTCTTTGATTTTTAAAATATTTTCCCAATAAGCAAGACAACTGGTGAAATATAAACTCTACAAATGTGCTATAATTACTTAAGAGACATAGAAAATATTTCAAATTACTTAAATTCAAGAAGAACATCTGTGGAAATGATGAGATTCCTAAAATGAATTTAGAGTATCATAAAAACTCAAGTTAAAAGGTACTTTGGTCCCATAAGGGAGAATTCCCAATAATTTATGTAGATAGTTTCCCCCCACCATCAAGGAGAGAGGGCATAACTCCTTTTCCTTAGGAATGAGCTACACATAGTGACTTCCTTCCAGAGTATACAGTATGAAAAGTGAGGTGGGAAGAAGAAGGAAAAGAAAGCCTGATTCTTATCTTGAGAAAAACCACACACAAATTCCAATAGTGGGGCATATTTATAAAGTACCTGATTAGTACTCTTCAAAACTCTAAGGTCCTCAGAAATAAGGAAGGTCTGAGAAACTGCAACAACAAAGAGAAGCCAAAAGTGACAAGATAACTAAATGCAATGTGAGATTCTGAAATAGAAAAATGTACTGGGTAAAAACTAAGGAAGTCTAAATAGACCATGAACTTCAGTTATTAATAATATATCAATATTGGTTCATTAATAATAACAAATGTATCAGACTAATAAGTTGTTATCAGAGTAGTAAGATGTTAATGATAGGGGAAATCTGGAAATGGGGTATATAGGAACTCTCTATATTATTTTTCGATTATTATGTAAATCTAAAATTTTTCTAAAAAATAAAGTTTTTTTAAGGTACTTTGACATTTGTTCAGTTGATATTCTTCTAGTGATCAAAACTGTACTTTCATGAATTTTTGAATGCAAGGCAAGAACTCACCGTTTCTAAAGAAAGTGTTTTGATTAATGCCCAACTCTTAATGTTTTTGCCTTGTTTGTTTATTTGTCTTTTGGTAGGTAGTACCAAAAATTTTCTCCATGACTGTAATAAAAATAAGTTGCAGAAGTGTTTCTTTTTCCATATACTTATTGCACTATCATTTCTTTTTTTTGTAAACAAGCACAAAACAATTCATATAACTTGTTCTATAAGCTTGATAAAATTTAAGCTCTCTCTGCTTCTTGGAACTTTGGCCACATCTTGTATGAAACATTTACTCCGAGCATTAGTCCAGCATTAGGATTTTTTGCCCTCCTGTAGGCACTATGAAATCAGAAATTCTCTTAAACCATGATTCCTAATCATTCAGGTTATGGGGTTCATTGGATTTTTAAATTCTGTTCATGCAAAAGTGTTTCTAAATTCTTTTGGCCAATTTACATATCTTGGCACTTCTAATTTCACTGAGAGTCCCTTTCTAATATTCATCATGCTCAACAGCCAGTCACTAGTTGAACCAATAAGACCCATTTTTGATATCAGGATACTAATTAGGAAAGTAACTTGTTCATTAATTTGCTTATAGCTGAAAGACTTATAGTAGATCCTTGGAGCATGGCCTTTTCTGATGTAATATAGGTGACTACCATAAACTATGCATTCTGGATATCATAGCAGCTAACCATTTTTAGAATTAAAGCGTTAACTCATCAAACATTATAGTATGTTGATTATATGGAATGTTTCGAAGTAAATTACAAGCATCAATATAAGTAAATCCCATTTTTAGAAACAACTCAACCTAGAGATCTGCTTCTGTGTCTCTTCTACTCATTTTTTTTCTTTGAGGCCAGAGAAGAATGCTTAAGTTTATATCTGAGGTGAATATGATATTTGAGTATGGTATCTCTGAGTGTAAACTTCAAATGTTATTAATTCTTGATACTGTATGGTGGGGAGGAGAATGGAAGAGAGTGGAATGAACACAGTGACAGAGAAGTGCTTCAGATTAATTGTCAAGGAACTACAATGGGCTTGGGAAGTCTTATTTTCATTTAATCTAGAGTTTTCTAATTTTTTTGACAATAAAACTAGTTTTGGACACAATGTCTCTTCATGTTCCACGGAAGTAATATTCTATGTAACACATAGTTTACTCTGTTATCCAACTCTACAGTAGAAGGTTAAGTGGAAAAGGGCTGGAATATGTAGTTCCTTGGTAAAAACAATACTTATAAGAAATATTTTCATAGTAATAGCACCTAACATTTATGTAGTATTTGCTGTGTTCCAGGTATAATTTTTATTAATGGTTCTAAGTATATTACAAACATTAACTCATTTAATCCTACAACAAATCTATTTATTTATCATTTTACTTATGAAAACTATTACCAATGACTGGATAGACTATTTCTCATTGCATACTGGAGAAAGTTGCTGTTCTATGACAAAATGGTGAGATGAAAGAGTTAGAGAAAAATCTAAAACAATTGAAAAAATTGATATATAGAAAACTAAGGAATTTAATACCATAAGCATTCTTTGAGTCCCCATGGACTGCATGTCTCTGTCTCTAGAATATTTTTAAAAACCTAAAAAATTAATTTCTAGTCATTACAGGTACTGTTGCAAAGCATGTTTTATTTCAATTTCCATTATTTTCTAAGGTTTTGATATTTCTTAGCTGTTACATAGATGTATAGATAAGATATGACCTGTATAGAAGAAAAATTACTTGATTATTTTCAGGCTGTGTTTCATAAGAAATAAGGGAACTAAGAATTATGAGAAGATGGCAGCAGTGGCAATATAGTTATGACCATACCTCGAATAAACATAGGCAGAGTAGTGAATCCCAAACTGCAAAGATTAAATCTATAACAAAACAACAAAACACATACCCTAATATATGTGCATGTGGAGACAGAACCCTAACAGCAAAAGACTTGAGTGCTGAGGACCCCTAAAGTCACCAGTGCTATTCATTGGATAGTACAGTGGTCTAGTAAAAGAAGAACAGCTGATTTAGAGAAGAGGCTTTACAGAACCTAATTTATGGGTGAGTGCAAGGAGATCATGGTAACTCTTGAAACTAACCAACTAATGCTCACTTTCAGAACAAAGTCCTGCACTGGGAAGAGACTCCTGGGAGTAGAGCTCAAACTGAACACAATGGGAACAATAGGAGCAAGGAAAGAAAAGATTCCAACAAAAGTGTGGTAGAAAAGCAGAGGGGGCAAATATCACAGAGTATGAGGCTATAGTTTTGGATACTTCATGAGAAAAACACAAAGTATAAGAGGTTGTTCTAGAGTGTAACATTAGACCCTAACTACTGCTCTAAGTGTATAAGTACACTCATTTCACTTCAACATCAGTTACAGAAAAGGATTACAGTCAAATTCCATATAAAATTATTAAGAGATGAAATAGAATAATGCAAAAAATGAAGGCACTCAAGAAAGATAGGCCCATGAGGCAGATAAAAACTGTAACATAATATTTTAAAATGAGCCAAAGAAATTGGGAAGACACTAATAGCTATGAAAGAACAACACAAATCTGAGTTAGGAAAAACAGATGAGATGTTTAGAAAAAAATAAGATTTGAAAGAGGGATGATAAAACTTAGGGAAGAATTGGTAATAAAATTAAAAATTCAAGTTTGGTAATAAAACTTAAACTAGAAGAAGCCAATGAGCAAGCAAACACCTTAAGAAAAATTTTAAAAAATTAAAAATATTTAGAAAATAAGGAGATTAAAAGATATTGAAGAAAAGATAACATCTATAAAATATAGGCAAAGGAAATCCAACACTTATAAAATAAGAGTCCTCAAATAGAGAACCAGAGCAATGGAATAGAACAAGCATTCAAAATTGATTCAGGAAAAATTTCCAGACTTGAAAATATTTATTGGAAGGTAATACTGCAAACCTGGGAAAACAGACTAAAGATATATTCCATTGAAACTATGGCCTTTAAAGAAAAAGAAACAATACTTTACTTATACCAATAAAAAGATTAAGTCACTGATAAGAGAAAGGATATCAGATTGTATAAGATCTTAAAAGTCCTTATCAAAAAGAAAATGAGAAAAAAAGACTTTTTAACAGCAAAACTTTATTTCAGCAGACCACAGAGTAACATATTTAAGAAATCAACAATAGAAATATGAGCCAAATATAGTATACCTGGTCAAATTAACATTTAAATATAAAGTTCATAGACAAACTGTTATGAATATGCAAAAAAAACCTATTAGAATATTGTTCTCCTGAGACTTCATAAAGACTACTGAAAACAAGCTTTGGACAACCGAAATGGCTAGTGGACTAGATAGAGTTAGATATATGTTTGTCTGATGAATTAAGATTGCATAATATAAAAAAGAGGTACTTTATAATATATTAATAACTATGTGCTCTGACAATGTACAATGAACTTGGAGGATAATCAGGAAATTATTAGTGTAAGTGAAATAAGTTCAGTTAGTACCTATAGATAAAACTTGGGAATAAAAAGACATTCTTTCAAGTTAGAGACTAAAGAAATAGAAAGAATGGGAAAATATTTACTGTTTTATTTCAATTGTGTGCATAATAGGGAACCAATAAACAATAGAAAAAATAGTTAAGAGAAAATTATTAGTATTAATATAAAAGGTAATCATTAGAACAAAAATATAAAGCTTCCTAAATATTAAAAGTTTACTCCCCCAAAAAGAGATGAGCTCAAATAAAATAGGCCACATATCGAAAGATTAGCATATGAGTGCACATACACCATGATAAATTGAAGCCAAATACATTGACTATATCACTAAACATCAATGCGTGTAACTGAGTTGTTAAAATAAAACAACTGAAATTAATAGACTAGTGGTTACCAGAGGGTAGGAGATAGAGGAAGATAAATGGGGTAAAGGGGGTCAAATGTGTGGTGACAGAAAGAAATCTAACTATGGGATGTGAACACACAGTGTAAATATATATATGCCTTACTGTTAAAATGTACAGCTGAAACTTATTGAATTTTGTTAACCAATGTCACCAAAAAAATAATTAATTAAAAAATTTAAAAAATAAAAATTAAAAATAGCAGAAAATAAAATTTAAAAAACTAAGATTGTCTAACAGATCAAAATTTAATACTATACTATACAAGCAATATACCTAAAAAATATATTCAGAAGGTGAACAAAAACATAAAAATAAAATAGAGCATACAATTTTGATACTTGACAAGGTAGTATTCAGATAAAAATGACAAAAGAGAAAAATATTTTATAATACTAAACATACTAATGTATTTTATTTCATGCTAATAATCTAAGTTGAAAATATAGCTATCAATATTTATATTTGCAGTAATACAGCAATGATTCATAAAGAAACAGATAAAAATATATCAATTTAAATTTAAGGATAAGAATATTAATAAGGCTATTGAAGCTCTAAATGGTATAATCATTAAGATATATCTTATAGATAAATATTCAATTTTGAACCCTGATAATAGAAAATACACTTTGTTTCAATTTCAAAGAATGGAAAAATTATTAATAGTGTTCTTTGACTTCTATGCTATAGAATAAAAATTAGCAAGACCACCAAATAAATGCTATTAATTAACTTTTGGGTAAAAGGGGGATTTAAAACTGAATTGGAGAAATCTTTGAAAATAAAGATAATGAAAACAGGACTTAACATCTATGGAATACAGTTATAGCAGTTATCATAGCATTAAAAATACCTACAGTGATAAAAAATGAAAAATATAAAATAAATAAATGAAAAATCCAACTTACAACAACAACAAAAAGCAGGAGAAAATAAAGATGAAGGCAGAAATCAATTAGCTAGAAACCAGAAAAAAATGTATAACAGCTCAATAAATTAAAAAGAAAATCAAGATGAAAATGTATAATTTTTAAGAAAAATATGACACAGCAGAATGGATCTCAATAGAGACAGAGAGAATGAACTGATCGATTATGTTAGAAAAGTAGGTAAAGAATTTGCCTACAAAAAAGCACCAGGAACTTGAAAGTTCATAGGAGAATTTTACAAAAACCTTCACAGATAATATAATTTAAATTATTATAATACTAAACCAGGGCATAGGAAAAGGAGGATGATTTTCAAATTTGTTTTATAAAATAATACTGACTCCTCCCCCAAACCTGACCAAAGGCTGCACTACAAAAGTACAGAATAAGTCTAACATATTATTAGTGATAAAAAATTCTTAAATGAAATATTAACAAACAGAATTTAACAAAATATTAAAAATAATAATACAGCTTAACCATGTAGGATTTACTCCAGGAATACAAAGTTCATTCAATATTAAGAAATCTAAAAATGAAAAAAATTATAATTATCTCTGTAGGTGCAAAAAAAGCATTTAACAAAATTCAACATCTCTTCATGTTTTAAAGATTCAACAAAACAGGAATTGACAGGTACATTTAATACATGATAGTATACCTCAGTGTTAAAATCTCTTAATGGAGAAATACTTATGTGTTCCTTGCTAAAATAAGAATCAGGAACAAGACACAAACGTGCACTGTTTCCACTACCATTTAATATTGTGTTAGAGGTATCAGCCAATGCAACTAGAAGAAAGAAAGCTTATTTGCATACTATATTTGGTTGAATGTCTGGAAATCTCAAAGGTATCAATTGAAAAACTATTACAAATAATAAAAGAATTTCATAGTGTCATATTATAAAATCAGCATACAGAAATAAGCAGCCTTTAAACATAAAAGCAAAACTTGTTTAATAAAGATAATGGAAAGAAGACTTCACTTAAAATAACCAATAAAATAAAATAATAAAATAAAATGTAATGAAAGGAAATGAAATGAAGTAAAAGAAAATGCCTAGGTATGTATTTAAAAGTATATGAAGAAAACTATACTTCTTGGATAGAATGATTCAAACATTATAAAATTTCCAATCCTTCTTAAGTTAGTTTATATATTTAATGCTATCAAGTTTTTTATTTTTTGTAATCTATTCTACAAGTTGATTAAAAAGTTTATTTAGAATAATATAAAAGCAAGAATAACCAGGAAAATAATAAAAATAGAGAATAGAACTAGTGCAGGTTGATAATAGAATACATTATAAAGCTTATACAATGAAAAGAGAGGGCTTTGTATACATGAGTAAATAGTCAGACCCATAAATAAGAACTGAAAATTCAGAAATAGATTTAATAACATATGAAAATCAAAGGAGAAAGGGACAGACTTTTGAAAAGTGTTGTGGGAAAACTGGATGGCTTTATGCAAAAGGATAAAATGGATCTATTTCTTATACTACACATCAAAATAAACTTAAAGTGGGATGGAGAAAAAAAAATGGTGTAGATGATAAAGCCTTTGTGACCAAATCAAAGTTGTGACAGAAACATGGAGCAAACAACAAGGAAAATTGCCTGGGATCTAGATGAAGAAGCCCTACAACTAGAGAGAGAAATAAGAAATAGCCATGCAATGGAAGGAGGTAGGATAGACCAGGAGGTGAAGCTGCCAGGTGCCCAACAGCTGAGTGAGACAGAGGCTACAGCAGCTGTAGAATCCTCTTACAGGGATCATGTCCCCAAGCAGACTTTCATGGTGACAGACCTACTTTCTCTGAGCACCAGTGCCTGGTTTGCAATGTGGAGGACACCAGGGACTTACAGGGGGACACTGAGTTGTCAGAGTGAGGGCCAGAGTCAAAGATCTTTCCTGGACAGAGGTGCCAGCGGTATCCATTGTTCCTCTGTTGAGCCCCTCCCACCACCACAGTGTGTGGACGCAGAGTTGCCATAGATAAGAGGTCATCAAACTGGATAACAAAGGTCACTCCATCCAAAGGGTTCCCTGAAACTCACCCAACTTATGGCTACATCCAGATGTGTCCAGAGCAGAATACACCCAATCAGAACAACAAAAAGAAAATAATTTTAAAAATTGAGGCTAGATTAAGAGACCTCTGGGACAACATAAAGCATAACAATATCCGGATCATAAGAGCATCTGAAGGAGAAGAGAGAGAGCAAGGGATTGAGAATCTATTTGAAAAATAATGCCAGAAAACTTTCCTAACCTGGTAAAGGAATTAGACATACAAATTCAGGAAGCACAAAGAGTTCCAAAAAGGAAAATTCAAACAGACCCAAACCAAGACACACCATAATTAAAATGCCAAAGATCCAAGACAAAGAGAGAATCTTTAAAGCAGTAAGAGAAAGAAAGCTGATTCCTTACAAGGAACCCCATAAGAATATCTGCTGATTTTTTCAATTAAAACTGTGCAAAGCCAGATGGGACTGGCAAGAAATATTCAAAGTTACAAAACACAAGAATCTACAACTATGAATACTCTACCCAGCAAGGCTTTTGAATAAAATGGAAGGTGAGATAAAGAGCTTCCCAGACAGGAAAAAGCTTAAAGAATTCATCACCAACAAGCCAGTATTACAAGAAATATTAAAGGGACTTCTGTAAAAAGAGAGGAGGTAAAAAAAATAGAAATAACAAATATGAATAATGGCAGTTACTATGTACCTTCAGTAATCACTTTAAATATAAATGGATTAAATGCTCCAATCAAAGATATAGAGTACCCGAATGGATAAGAAAGCAAGACCCATGCATATGCTGTCTACAAAAGACCTACTTTAGATCAAATGACATTCACAAACTGAAAGTAAAGGGATAGAAAAAGATATTTCATACAAATGGAAATGAAACAAAAGCTGGGGGAGCTATACTATATCAGATAAAATAGACTTTAAAACAAAGGCTATGAAAAGAGAGAAAGAAGAGTATTACACAATGAAAAAGGGATCAATAACCTTAGTAAACATATAGGCACCCAACAGAGAAGCATTTACATAGGTAAAACAATTATTGATTGACATAAAAGGAGAGAGCAACAGTGATAACTCATAGTAGGAGACTTTAATACCCCATTGAAACCAATGGACAAAACTTCCAGGCAAAGAATCAATAAGGAAACCAACAAGAACCAATAAGTGGGCCTAAAAAACACTTTAGACCAGATGGATTTAATAGATATTTTCAGAGCATTTTACTTGAAAGAAGCAAAATATACATTCTCTTCAAGTGCACATGGAACATTTTCTGGGATAGACCACATTAGCACACAAAAAAAGTTTTATATACATTTAAGAAGATTAAAATTATATCAGCTATCTTCTCTGATCACAATGGTATGCATTTAAAAATCAACTATAGGAAAAAAATGGAAAATACACAAACACATGGAGGCTAAATAACATGCTACTAAACAATGAATGAGTTATCAATGAGATCAAGGAAGAAATCAAAAGATATCTAGAGACAAATGAAAATAAAAACACAATGACTCAAAATCTATGAGACACAGTGAAAGCAGTCCTAAGAGGGAAATTCATAGCAGCTCAATTCTACCTAAAGAAAAAAAGGAAAAGCTCAAATAAACAATATCCTTACACTTAAAAGTACTAGAAAAAGAAGAGCAAACAAAGCCCAAAAAGAATAGAAGGAAGGAAATAATAAAGATGAGAGTGGAAATAAATGAAACAGAGCATAGAAAAACAATACAAAAGATTAATGAAACCAAGAGCTGGTTCTTTGAAAGGATAAACAAATTGACAGACCCTTAGCCAGATTGATCAAAGGAAAAAGGATTCAAATAAATAAAATCAGAATGAAAGAGGAGAAATAACTACAGACTCCACAGAAATACAAAGGATCATAAGAAAATACTATGAACAATTATATGCCAATTAATTGGACAATCTGGAAGAAATGCACACATTCCTAGAAACATACAATATCCCAAGACTGAATAAGAAGAAACAGAAAATCTGAGCAGACCAATTACCACCAATGAAATAGAATCACTAATCAAAAATCTCCCAATAAACAAAAGTCCTGGACCAGATGGCATCATAGGCAAATTTTATCGACATTCAAAAAGAATTAACACCTATTCTTCTCAAACTATTCCAAAAGTTCAAGAAGAGGGAAGGTTCCCTTACTTCTTTTATGAGATCACCATTACCTTGATTCCCAAGCCAGACAAAGACATTGCAAAAAAAACAAAAAACCAAAAAAACAAAAAACCCACTATAGGCCAATACCTCTTATGAATATTGATGCAGAAATCCTCAACAAAATATTAGCAAACTGAATTCAGCAATACACTAAAAGTATACACCATGATGAAGTTAGATTTATTCCTGAGATGCAAGGTTGGTACAATATCTGCAAATCAATTAATGTGATATACAACATTAACAAATAGAAAGATAAAAAACATGTGATCATATCAATAGATGCAGAAAAACATTCCATAAAATCCAGCATCCATTTATGAAAAAAGCTGTCAGCAAAGTGGGAATAGAAGGAACATACCTCAACATAATAAAGTCCATATATGACAAACCTACAGCTAACATCATACTCAATGGGGAAAGGATAAAAGCATTTTCTTTAAGATCAGGAACAAAACAAGGATGCCCACTTTTATTATTCCTCTTCAATATTGTATTGGAAGTCTTAGCCACAGCAATAAGACAAGAAAGAGAAATAAAAAGTATTCATATTAGAAAGGAAGAAGTAAAACTCTTGCTATTAGCTGATGACATGATACTGTATATAGAGAACCCTAAAGATTCCACCAAAAACCTGTTAGAACTGATCAATGAATTCAGTAAAGTATCAGGATACAAAATATTCAAAAGTCAGTGGCATTCTTATATACCAATGATGAACTTTTGAAAAGAGAAATTAAGAAAACAAACCCACTTACAATTGCATTGAAAACTATAAAATACCCAGGAATCAAATTAACCAAGGAGGTAAAAGATTTGTTCTCAGAAAATTTTAAGTCATTGAAGAAGATACAAATAAATGGAAGCATATACTGTGCTCATGAGTAGGAAAACTCAACATCATTAAAATGATCATACTATCCAAAGAAATCTATAGATTCAATGCAATCTCTATCAAAATGTCAATGGCAGTTTTCAGAGAGCTAGTACAAATAATTCTAAAATTTCTATGGAACCATGAAAGACCCCAAATAGCCATAGCAATCTTGAGAAAGGAGAACAAAGTTGGAGGTATCACACTACCTGACATCAAACTATAATACAAGGCTACAGTAATTAAAACAGCATGGTACTGGCATAAAAACAGATATATTGATCAGTGGAACAGAATAGAGAGCCCAGAAATAAATCCACAACTATATGCTCACTTAATATATGAAAAAGTAGGTAAGAATATATTACAGGGTGAAGACGGTCTCCTCAATAAATGATGTTGGGAAAATTGGACAGATACATGCAAAAATAAAAAAGAAAAAAATAAAGAAACTGGACCAACCATCTTCTTATACCATATACAAGAATAGACTCAAAATGGATTAAAGACTTAAATGTAAGACATAAAACCATTAAACTTCTAGAAGAAAACATAGACAATAAACTTTCTGATATTACTAACAGGAATTTCTTTTTGGATATATCTCCTCTGGCAAGGGAAACATAAGAAAAAATAAACAAATGGGACTACATCAGACTACAAAGTTTTTGTACAGGAAAGAAACCATCAACAAAATAAAAAGAGAACCGACTGACTGGGAGAAGATATTAGCTAGTGAAACATCTGATAAGGGATTAATATCCAAAATATATAAAGAACACATACAACTCAACAACAACAAAACCCAAACAATTCAATTTCAAAATGGGCAGAAGACCTGAATAGATTCTTCTCCAAAGAGAAAATATAGATGGGCAATAGACATCTGAAAAGATGCTCAAGGTCACTCATCATCAGAGCAATGCAAGTTAAAACTACAATGAGATATCACTTGATACCTCTTAGAATAGCTATCATTAATAAAGCAAAGAACAAGTGTTGGTGAGGATATGGAGAAATGGGAACCCTCATACATTGTTGGTGGGATTGCAAATTGGTACAGCCACTATGGAAAACAGTTTGGAGGTTTCTCAAACAATTAAAAATGGGTATACCTTTCGACCTAGGAATTGCGCTTCTGGGTATTTATTCAAAGAAAACCAAAACAATAGTTTGTAAAGATCTATGCATCCCAATATTCATTCATGGTAGCACGATTTACAATAGACAAGATATAGAAGCAACCTAAATGTTCATCAATAGATGATTGGATAAAGAAGTTATGGTTCATGTATACAATAGAATATTACTCAGCCATTAAAAAAATGAAATTCTACCATTTAGACCTAGAGTTTATTATGCTGAGTGAATTAAGTCAGAGAGAAAGATAAATACCACATGATTTCACTTATATGTGGAATCTAAGGAACAAAAAGAACAAACTAATCAAAAACTGACTCATAAATATAGAGGACAATTTGGTGATGGACAGAGGAGATGGAAGATTTGGGGCTGGGGGAATGGGGTGAAGAATTAAAGAAGTACAAATTAGTTGTTAATAGATGGTCACAGGGACGGAGAGCATGGCATAGGGAATGCAGTTAGCATTAATATATTGGCTAGGTGGAAAACCAGAAGAGAGAAAGAGCAATTAAGGGGATCATTTTGTACACTATATAATTGTCTAACCAATGTACTGTATACTTAAAACTAATAAAAAAAATTAAAAAATAAAACAAAGCAACAAACAATTATCTTATTAAAAAAAAGAGAGAGACAATTAGACACTGTATGTTCCTCCAGATTGAATTTCATATTGCCACTAAGTGTTCTTGCCAGAATATTGAACCTGAATCCAATTTTAGGACTCTAAGGAACAGCAGAACATGTTAAATGAAGACATGGAGATGTAGTAAGCGAAACCTGGATTGAGGAAAACTCTATAGGATGAGCAATCTAGTATTTTCAACAACAACAACAAAAATGCCATGGGAAAAAAGGAGTAAAGGGGTAGTTCTTTTAGATTAGGGAAGTTTGTCAACTGATAATGCTGTATGGACCTTATTTGAATCTCAATTAAAAAATCAAAACACAAAGCAAAACTCTTCTAAACACTAAGGACATTTGAGACTCTTGAGAAATCACTGTTAAACATTTTTTAGTTATGAAAATTGTATTGTGGTTTTGTTTTAAAATGAATTTTTCTCCAATATCTAAGAATCTTTAGAAAGATTTATGGGTAAAATGATATGTTTTCTTGGATGTGTTTCAAATAAGGAGGGGAGGAGAGGGTAGCTTGGAATATAGATGAAACATAAGTGGTGACGAGTTGATAGTTGTTGAAACAGTATTGGAATATGGGGTTTATTATTACTTTTCTAAATTTGAATGTTTGAAATTTTCAGTGATAAATAGCTTTAGAAAAATTAGGAAATGTCTCTTAAAACACTAAAATTAAAAAATAAAAAAGCCCTAGCCAGACTTTAGGTGTAGAAGCCATTAACCAAGCATATGAGAACTTCTTCAAAATGCTTGTTGGAATTGCTAAAGTCCTAAACACATTAAGCCAAATACTTTCCCCATATTTGACAGGTCACTTGTGTATTTAAAGTTATTTAATACCAAAAAACAAACAATAAATCTTTTAAGTTGTGTACTACTTAAAATTTGAAGCTGTTATTTTTCCAAAATAGACAAAAAATGCTGCTTGAAAGAATACAGTTTTATTTATCAATTACTGCATAAGAAACCACCCCATAACTTTGTGGCTTATAACAATAATCATTTTATTATATTTCAGTTCTTCTAGTGGTTTCTTCTATTCTTGCTTGGTATATCTCATGCAGTTTCACCAAATGGTGGCAACTGCAGCTGTGGCTGGCATTGGGTGTCTCAGGCCCAGGAGCTCCTCCATGTTGCTTCTTTCCATGTGGTGTTTCAGCTTTCAGAATGTCTCCAGGATCTCTCTTTCCAGCAGAGTGTCCTGAAGTTCTAGCATGACAATTCAGGGCTTCTAGAAGGAATCAAACGGTGCCATACCATTGAATCTTGGCTGGCCCTGTGAGAGCTTTGTTCTGTAACTTCCACGCCCAGAAATTAATAAGGTTTGGTACTTCTGCTTCCTTCTCTTGATCAGAGGATTAGCATATACATACAAGGAAGATGGATTGTTTGGGGCTGTCTTGGAGACTAGCTACCACAATTAGTTTATGTATAGTCAGAACATGCCTACTTATCAGAACCTACCTCACATTATCTGGGATGATCTATCTATCTATCTATCTATCTATCTATCTATCTATCTATCTATCTATCTATCATCTATCTATCTATCTATCATCTATCATCATCTATTATATATTTCTATATATTATACAATATATTATATGTATATGAAATAATAAACAAAGTATTCTTTGGTGCCAGCTTAGCCAGGTGGGCCCATATGAAAAAAATATAGCCCCATTTTTGCTTGAAAGGAAAACTACATGGTTTGAGAAGAGTATGTAAGAACCTGAATGGAGCTAAGAAAACATCTGAGCTATATTTTCGAACTACCCAATCCATTACATATCTTATAGGTATTGGTTCAATTTCTAAGTCAACCACAATCTTGTGACTGACTTGATAAATGTCTTTTTTTGGGGGGTGGGGAATGCTTTATCTTTGCTTTAGAGATTTCTTCTCTGACTTGCTTTTTCAGTTGCGGGGACTATGTTTTCAAACCCACTAAATGCAAGAAAACAATGGATGTCTTTCTTAGCTACTTGTAAAAGGTCATATGGAAAATGAGCATGGGCAGAGTGGTCCAAATAGACATGCAAGCATATGCATAAATGAACACATTTAGAACATTGTTTGTCAGGATTAACCCTTTGCTTACCTGGGAAAAAGGAGACTGCTTTTCTATCCCCTAGTTTTAAATTGATGTGTGAAGTAAAAAACAGAAGTTTTGAAATCACTCAAATTTTTACTTGATCTGTTAGTTTTTGGTAGCTCTGGGAAGACCCAGTATGCAGGTGGTGCCTGAGTCCAGGAAGTGGGAGGACGCTGATCACTAAATAGGTCAGGGCCTTTCCTTCCAGGTCTCAGGACCACAAGCTTCAGGAAAAACTTCAAAGGCCTCCAGCACTATACAAGTAATATCCATCCAGCAGATGTCAAAAGAAAAATAGCAATACAATATAAATAAGTAGAAGACAGAAGATATAAGTAAAATATTCTGACTTTTATTCTGATTTTTTTCTGATATGATTATTTAATGTTTTTTCTTATTGGGGATTAAATATTTGCATTGCTTTGGGGCAACATAGCCCTGGCTCAGATCCATCTTCTCAAGAAACCCAATTAATTTCTTGTCAGGAACCCTGGTAGGATGGTCTGCTCACCAATATAGTTTATTGACTACATTTTTTACACAGATCTAAGAGTACTGTTTACTTTTGGTTGGAATATGGCTGATTTGGGGAGAAACAGGTGAAGTTAGGTCATCCCCAGATTTCTGAAAATATTTTATTATAATAGACCTAGCCACACATAGGAGAATCACAATAACTCATAGATCATCTGGGGGGAAAAACTCAGTCTTCAGTGACACTGTTTCCAGCAGCAAACATAAAAGTACTTTGATCCATTTCTCACAATGTAGGTTTCTAAACTTGTAAAATTCTGTTTTATGATTGCCATGTAAACAAGAAGTGACTTGAACATATACTATGCTAAAAGAAATAATTTTGTAAAACAACACCAATAATGGGTTTAAACAAGTGCTTTTGGCAGTTTTGTTGGGCACACATGCAAAAAGTGAATTTGCTTATCCAGTAAAAAAATACAGGAAAATCCAAGCCCTCTGACCTAAGCATAAGATGTACATATGAGAATAAATTATAACAACAAGTTTTTAAAAACCCAGCATATCCTTCTATCAGGATGGAGAAAAAAAATATTCATATATAATCTGAAAGGCTGAGAAGTTGTGCAATTGAATTAAATTTTATGAAAATAGTGCATGGAATTGTGCATTTGAGTCCACAGTTATTTTTCTGCTCATATTCTTTTTCTCCTTTCTTCTTTCATCCCCTCCCTCCCCGTCATTTTAGCACCCCTCCTCCTCTCAGCTCCTAAAAGAAGAGAACACTGTTCTCAGAACTCTCTCAGGCTTTCTTAATTGAAAGCAATGATTCTGAGTCACTCCTTTATATTAAGTGAAACACTCTTGCATGGATCTCTGGGGATGAAGTGGTTAGCACAGCAAGAAGCTGGCGAACTCTAGTTGTCCCTGCAAGTGGTGGAAAGAATTAAATACAATTTTGCAAAGATAACACTGAAAGAATGGTATTTTCTTTCAAAACATGTCCCTCTCTGAAACATCAGTGCAGACATATGTCGAGATGGAAACCGGATCATATTTCTAACAGTTGAAGACTCAGATTTCGTCAAGCAAGACTGTTTGTTCTCATGCCCGAACTGTATCCTTCACTGTCCCCTTGTCTGGACTATAATGGAATATAACATTAACTTCGGACAGTGGAGACTGAGTTGGTGCCAACCTTACTAATGAACATGTGGTTTCAATAATAATGTGGCTACTTGTGCATTAAGTGGCAAGATGCCAGGTACTTAATGTTAAGGGGACAACCAATGTAAAAAGTACCATCTCTTGATATTGCATTTCCAAAAATGTTCTGGGCCCAGACTGAGACTCAGCAAATCAGGGGGTGTCACTTGGCATCAGGAAGTATAAGGTACTGACAGAGGAGGAGGAGCTCTGAAGATCTCTCTGAGAACCTGAGTATCCAGAGACTTGGTGATAATGAAATGGATAACACTGCCATGTGGAAACACTCAGCCTGGCCCAAGGCAGTGTGGGATGGGGACGGATTAAGACCACTCCCTGCTTTAAGTTCCTAGTGTTCTGGACTCTGGGATTTGAGGGTCTAAAAGTTAGAAGACAGTGAAATGAATTGCAGTTTAACGATATTCCCACTACACTGACAAAATGGATTCAATTACATAATGGTAGCATTAGATGTTATTAAGAAGGGATCCAGAGTCTTGAGGCCAGACTCTCAGAAAATCATGATAAGCTGCTTAAAACAGCTGAAATAGCACATTTATAGGCTTTCCAGTCCTTGGTTTGCTGAAGAGGAAAAGAGTTACATTTGCTCACATTTACAGTGCTGGTCTGTTATCAGGGCTTTAGAATGTGAAAAGAGGGTGTTAGAATAGATCTGATTTGATTACTCTATCTTAAAGTGCACTCTCCCCATCTGGATCTGACCCCCAGAAATACTTTTGTGAAGTCCTGAGCTAAACGGCTGGTCTAAGGCTTTGGTGCTTGTCCTGAGATGACTTGGTAGGGCAATAATTTTTTGGGGGGAAGGGGGCCAGGACCTCTTCTGTAGGGTGACCAGGTTTATAGATGAACAGTTTTTCTTCAATTCCGTCTTCTTTGAATGAAAGACCTATTTCTGTTTCACTTTTAAGGTCGTGTACTATAAAATTTACTCTTTGTGGTGTATGGTTTTGACAAATGCAGAATTGTGTATCTACCATGACAACCAACACACACAGAGTCCCATCACTTCCAAATATTTGTTTATGCTGCATGTTAAAATTTCTCCTCCTCACCTTCAGCCCCTGGCAACCACCCATTTGTTCTCCATCCTAGAGTTTTGTCTTTTCCTGTACCTCCTATAAAGGGAATCTACAGTATGTAGTCCTTTGGGTTTGACTTCTATCACTTAGGAAAATGACTTTGAGATTCATTTGTGCTGTTTCATGTATCACTAGATTATTCCTTTTTATTGCTGAGTAGTATACCATTGTATAGATGTACCGCAGTTTATTAATTCATTCACTATGGGATAGTTGTGCTATTTCCAGTTTTTGGTGATCATGAATTAAGCAGCTACAAACATTTGCATACAGGAGTTTGTGTGAACATAGGTTTTTACCTCACTTATGTAGAATTCTGGGAGTGAGATTGCTGGGTCATGTGGTAGGTATAGACTGAACTTTATAAGAAACAACGAAGTTGTTCTCTAAAGGAGCTATAAGATTTTGCATTCCCACCAGCTAAGTATTTGAGTTCCAGATCCATTGCCTCCTCACCAAACCTTGTCATTGTCAGTTTTTTTTTTATTTAAATCATTTTAATAGGTAAGTAGTAATAGCTCATTGTGGTTCTAATTTGCATTTCTCTAAGGACTAATGATGTTGAGGATCTTTTTATGAGCTTATTTGCCATCTGTGTATATTTTTCAGTAAAGTGTCTGTTCAAATCTTTTATCTATTTTTAAACTGAATCGTTTTCTTATTGTTCAGTATTGAGGGTTCTTTATGTACTCTAGATACAAGTCCTTTGTCAAGTGTTATTTATAAATATTTTTTCTCAATATTTGGCTTGTCTTCTGATTTCCTTACAGTATCTTTTATGTAACAAAAGTTCTTAATTTTGATAAATACAATATGATCAATATTTTATTTTATGGTTTGTCCTTTTGATGTCATATCTCAGAATTTGTTGATTAACATAAGGTCACATAGATTATTCTGTTTTCTTCTAAGATTTTGTCTTAGAAGTTTTATATTAGGTCTATGGTTATATATATATATATATATATATATACACACATATATATATTCTAATGCAGTTTGAATATATATATGTGTGTGCATATGTGTGTATACATATATATATATAGAATATATATATTAGAATCTCTCTCTATATATAGAATCTATATATTAGAATATATATATATTCTAATGCAGTTTGTTGAAAAGAGTATTCTTTAATGGGATTGCCTTTGCAACTTTGTCAAAAATCAGTTAATTATGTTTGCATATATCATTTTCTGGACTCCTACTCTACATGTGCCTAGCCACATGTAGAACATGTGTTCTTTTTACTGTTGCTTCTAATAAATCTTGAGAACAAATAGTGTGAATCCTCCAAATCTGTTCTTTCTTTTTTTCAAAATAGTTTTGGCTATTCTACTTAATATTTATAAAACAAATCCCTGTTGAAATATTGATTGAGTTTGCATGGAATCTATAGATCAATTTGGGGAGAACTGACATCTTAACAATATTAACCATTTTCCAATTATGAACATAGTACATCACTACTTACCTAGTACTTTGCTTTTTATTCATCAGTTTTTAGTATATTTAATCTGCATGTATTTTGTTAGATCTATACCTAAGTATTTATTTTTTTTAGTACTACATATGGTTCTGTTTATATATTTTGAATTCCAATTGTTCATTGCTGGTATGTGGAAATACAATTGATTTTGTACATTGACTTTTTATTCTATGACCTTGTAAAATCACTTATTAGTTTTAGGAGTATTGTGTGTGTGTGTGTAGATTCCATGTTTCTCCTTAGATGAACATTGGATCTGTAAATAAAGACATTTTCATTTCTTCCTTTCCAATCTGCATGCCTTTAAAATTTTTTTGTCTTTATTGCATCATCTAGGATTTACAGTGTGATACTGAATATGAATGATGAAAGAGGACATCCTTGTATTCTTCCTGATCTTTTGAGAAAAGTATTTAGTCTTTTACAACCAAGTATATTACTATTGGATTTTTATAGATGTCCTATATCAGGTTAAAAAAATTTTCTTTACATTCCTAGTTTGCTGAGAGTTTCTATCATAAATGGTTGTTGAAATGTGTAAATGTACTTTGTGCCTCTGTTAAGATGATTTTGTTATTTATTTCTCTACTTTGTAATGTAGTGAATTATATTGATTTACATTTAAATATTAAACCAGTCTTGCATTTCTGAAATATAGTCTACTTGGTCATGATGTACTATCTTTTAAACTATATATTTATATATTCTATCTTAAATTTGCTAATACTTGTTCAGGATTTTTGTGACTATCTTCATATAAGAATTTAATGCTAACATTTTCATATTAAATATTGCTTTAGATGCATCCCACAAATTTTTATATCTTAAAAAATTTTTATTTTCATTTTGTTAAAAATATTTCAAAATTGACTTTGAGACTTTCTCTTTGACTCATGCATTATTCAAAAGTGACTTGTTTAATTTCCAAATATTTGGGGATTTTCAGATGTCTTTCTGTTACCAATGCCTAATTTGATTTTAATATGGTCAGGGAACATTCTTGGTATGATTCATCTTTTTTAAACTTGGTAAAGTTTGTTTTATGAAATAGAATATAATTTAAGTGAATATCACAAGTGCATTTGAAAAGAATATTGTTGGATGTGATATTCTACAAAAGTCACAGGTCAAGCTGGTTGATAATGATTAGGACTCTAGTCTACTTATTCTGTTAGATAAAGAAAGAGGAATGTATAATTGTGAATTTTTCTATTTCTCATTTATAGTTTATCAATTTTTTTTCAAGAATTTTGAAGCTCTATTATTAAGAAAATATACATTTAGAACTATTATATCTTCTTGGAGAATTTATTCTTTTGTAAGGGATTAGTTTTTATCTTATTCCTGATAATATTCCTTTTGAAGTATACTTTATTTTAATATGTATGCCAGCTTTTCTTCTAATTGTTGTTTGTATGGTATATATTTTTTCTATCCTAATTTAAATTTATCTGTGTCTGTATATTGAAAGTGGGTTTCTGGTAGACCAAATATATTTGAATCTCGCTTTTATACCCAACCTGACCATCTCTGTCTTTAATTGGTGTGTTGAAATTGTTTATATTTCATGTTATTATTGATATGTTTGGATTAAAATCTGTCCACTTACTGTCTGTTTTCTACTTGTTCTATTGGTTCTCTGTTTATTTTTTCCCTTTTCACCTTTTGGGGAATAATTTAAATTTTTTTTTTATCATTTCATTTTATCTCCAGTGTTGGTTTATTATTTATACCTCATTCTTATTTTTACTTTTTGTGATTGCCCTAGAGTTATAACATGCATCTTTAATTAATCTGAGTTTACCTTAAAATAATATTATATTGCTTCACACATAGTTTAAGGACCCTACAACAGTTTATTTCCAATTCTTCCATCCCATGCTACATGCAATACATTTCAGTTTTGCTATTCTATAAGCACACAACAACTACCATTTTGTTTTGCATAGTCAATTATATTTTAGAATATTTACCAGTAAGAAATTCCTGTTTAATAAAACCTGTATGTATTCTCTTTCTAAAACTCTTCATTTGTTTGTATAGATTAAATTTTCTGTCTTTTGTTATACTCCTTCTCCTTGGAGAACTTCCTTGAATATTTCTTATAGTTCAGGTCTACCAGCAATTCTCTCAGGTTTTTTTTTAATGAAATCTTTATTTCTCCTTCATTTTAAACTTTTTTCCTGGGTACAGAACTCTAGTTTGAAATTTAAAAAAATCTTTGCTTTAAAAATGTCACCATATTTTTTGGGGGGCTTTTATTGTTTCTGATAAAAAGTTTGCTTTTATCTTTCTCCATATGTAATGTGTCTTTAGTTTTGTCTTTTTTTAAAAAAAAAAATTTTATTTTTATAGCAGTTTTAGATTTCAGAAAAATTGTGAAGATAGTACAGAGAGTTCCACTATATACCATACCCAGTTTCCTCTGTTATTATTTTACATCACTATGGTACATATGTTGCAATTAATAAACCAATATTGATCAATTATTATCAAGTATAAAGTTTATACTTGATTTATATCTTTTTTAATTTTTACCTAATGTCTTTTTTTTGTTGTTTTCTAGGTTTCTATTTAGAATATTTTTACATTTAGTCATCATGTCTCTTTAAGGCTTCTCTCAGCTATGACAAATTTTCCTTGTTTTTAATGACCTTGATAGTTTTGAAGAGTACTGACCAGGTGTTATTTAGAATTTCCATTAATTTAGATTTAATTAATGTTTTTCTCATGAATAAACTGAGGTTATGGCTTTTGGGGAGGAGGACCATAGAGATAAAGTGCCATTTTCATCATATCATATTAAGAATACATACCATCAACATGATTTATCTCTGTTGATGTTGACCTTGATCACCTGGGTGAGGTAGTGTTTGTGAGAATTTTCCATTGTAAAGTTACTCTCCTCTTTTTACACTCTTTGGAAGGAAGTCAGAATTCACAGCCCATGCTTAAATAATGGGTGTTATGTCCCTCTTCCCTGAAGGTGAAGTATGTACATAAATTATTTGGAATGTTTTTGCAACTCCAAATATATTTATCTCTTCTTCTCCAGTTATTTGTTTATTCAGTCATCTATTTATGTTAATATTAATGGATCTTTATTTTTGTCTGCTTTCAAAATTTTCTTTTTTTTAAGCAGTTTTAATAAGACATGTCGAGGGTTTGTTTATTATTTTGTATTATGTGTATCTTCTGATGTTCTTTTTGTTTCTTGGATCTGTAGTTTGATGTCTGTCATTAATTTTAAAATATTTTGACCATTATATTTTCAAATGTTTCTTCTGCCTTATTCTCCCTTCTTTCTTATAGGATCACACACAGACACACACACACACACACACACACATGTATACTCACATACACACATGTATGTACACATATGTATATATATATGATATATAGATACACACATATATGTATATATGACATATATATGACATATATCTAAAATATATATCCTACATCCCTGGATGTTCCATTTTACTTTTATCACTTTTTTTCCTTTTGTATTTCAATTTGGGAAATTTATATTGATCTATATTTAGGTTTACTGATTCTTTCCTTTACTGCATTAAATGTTCTTATGAACCACTAAATGGCATCCTTCATCTCTGTTACTGTACTTTTTTTATTTCTTGCTTTTCTATTTGAACATTTCTTATAGTTTACATCTGCCTTCTGAAATTACCTGTCTTATCCTGTGTATTGTCTCCCTTTGCCATTAGAACCTTTAACATCTTAATTAGAGTTACTTAAAATTTCTTGACTTACAGTTTCAACATTTGTGTAATATCTGAGTTTGATTCTGCTGATTTACTTGATAGTGTGTTGTTTTTCTTGATTTATTTTTGTATAATTTGTAATTTTTTTGTTGAAAGCTGGACAGTCTCTGGGGTAGTAGATATTAAAGTAAGTAGTTTTTATGCCTAGAAATAAGCACACTTCTTTCTACTGTACCTTAAAATGGATTATTGAGTCAACCTAGTCGAACAATAAACTGAGATTAAGAATTGTTGTTGCTATGGTTACCCATAACACACAATAGATTTCAAATTTCTGTAATGACACTTTGTATTTAGGGTGGAGGCTAATTTATCAGAAGCCTTTTTCTCAAAGTCCATTCTCAACTTTAGATCTTTCAAGGGAAGGCTAAAGTCTCAGAGAGAGCCTTTTCCACACTCATATAATTTTTCCAGCACTTCGGCATTGTGGTTTGTTACACAGTTGTTTGTTACTTGATGATTGTTATCCTGGCAATATAGAATCAGGAGTACATTTTTTTCTCGTTATGATTAACCCTGTCTCAGGCAGACACTGTCCCTACAGACCATTTTGTCCATTTTTGTTTTTAAATTTTTCACTTAAAAGTTCAATGTCTATTCTTAAGGATCTAGGGGAGAAGTAAGGAGGTGTCTTGATCTTATTTAATCCACAAACATTTGAGTACTAACTATGTGCCATATGGAGTGCTAATTGCTTGAGATGCCAATATGACTACAACTTGGCTCATCTCATTCAAAAGCTCTGCAGCAGAGAAAGACCAACTAGTAAACATTACAGCCTAGTGTGTATCATAATATGAGTAGATTCTGGGTGCTTTGAAACTTAAAAGAGGACCTTTTAGCTCAGTGTGGATAAGGGTGAAGTTCAGGGACTTTTTCTGGAGGAAACTCAGGAAGATGATCATCTCTCTAGGACATGTTACTTTATGCTCCTACGGGCAGGTGACAATGGATTTGAGATAAGAGAGAGAAAGACCCAAGCATGTGAAAGAAGAATATAGAAAGTAAATGAGGAAACTACAGAGAAATATAGCACTTTCCAGAAGTCATAGTCTCTGCATCATTATGGGTATCTTTATGGTGCCATCTCTGCAAAAATTAAAAGTTTTTGATTTAACTATGTTGTACACCTGACACTAATATAATATTGTATGTTAGCTTTAATTGAGGACAAACTTTTAAAAAGAGCTTTTGATCTAGACAATTCTGAGTTTTATACCTGCTTTATCACCTATAAGCTGAGGAAGTTTGGGAAATTATCTTCCTAAAGTTCAATTTCTTCACATATAAAATGGCAAAGGGTTTTCTATCTCATAAGATTACTATAACATTATGTGAAACATCAGGCTTCTAAAAGATCCATAATGAGTAGCTAGTATTACTATTTTTTGTTGTTTTTATGTTATTCACAGCCACTAAATGTAATGTTTTAAAGTTCTGTAGGTACCTAATGATTAGCTCACCCCAAAGTCTTCTGGGGAGTCGACTTAGAAATCAGAAGCATCTGTCCTTTCTCTGGGAAGTTCTTCCTAGAGTGGTTGAATCTATGCTAATTGTAGAAAAGAAGCTTGCAAATAAGATCCCATAAAAGTTTGTCTAAAAACTCAACTCCTGTGGATATCTTCTAAGAGCTTAAATCTCAGAGTTTTCTCCAGCAAGAATATAGGCTTCATGGAGTTCATAACCCTGCAATGTCTTGGCCATGTGTACCTATCTGGTACATTCAACCACCAAACTAGAATATGATATTGTGTTTCTTGGACAGGATTAAAAGTGAGTTCTCTTAGGCTCAAATGACCCCTGCAATCAGGGGCAAGAGGGCTGTAATTGAAATGTCACTCAACAAGCATGCCAAGCATAATCGAAATGAAGATGACTACCTTGCCTTGTGGTAAGTGCCTTTCTTGGAGAATTAACAAGATGGTCGAGAATGGGCAGAAGGCAGCACCAGTTCTCTTAGCTCTGCTTCTTCCTCATGCATGTAATCTAGTTTGTTTTAGGAGCTAAATGCCAGTGATGTGGCCATGACAACTTCTCCCTTAGAAAACAAAGATTTGTTTCTTCAAAAATAGACTCTAGTTAAGAGCATGGAAGCTGGGTGGATGAGTTGTACTTCTGTGCCAGTCTTCATTTATTCATTCATCAGAAAAGTATTCAATACTTTGTCTACTATTGTCTGGGAATAATGTTAGTGTTTTTCCTTCTCTATTGGCATTTGTGGTCTGGTGGAGGGATACAGCTACTTATCAAATAATCCCAGAGGTAAATGTATTTGAGAGATAATTACTCTGAAAGAAAATGATCTGATTTGGAGGTTTTGGGAAATGTTTTTCAATTAAGGTAATTTCAGAACTAGGTGAGCCTGTCGGGGGTTGGGAGAGACATATAGAAAAAAGCATACAAGAAATAACTGAAGCAGCATGTACAAGGTCCTGAAGACAGAGAGACGCCGTGAATTTGATTAACTGAAAGAAAATTAATGAAACTGTAATAGAGAGAGTGAGAGAGGAGAGTTTTGCAAAATAAAGCTGGAAAGGTGGGTAGAGGTCAGGCCAGCCAGGCTTTGGAAGAAATATATAGGGTTCAGGTTGTCATTCAAAGGGCTAGGGAAACTATTGGAGAGTTTGAAATGGGGCAAGGGAGGGAAGGTAACATGGTCTAATTTGCAAAGATCATAAAGTCTTGAGGGTGAAAAATAGATTGAGAGGACAAGAGTGAATGTGGGATAACTGGTTAGGAGATATGGGGAGCATTTCCTTTTTCTTTTTTCCATAGATGAGAGAAACTCAAGTAAATATAAATGTCAAAGAGCAAGATCCAAGTGAGAAAATGCTGAATACAAAAGAGAAAGGAGATAGTGAAAAGTTCCTAGGAAGTCCAGTGTGATAATTGTAGCAACTGGTCTCAGAAAGAACTAATTTTACTCTAACAGAAGAGGAGAAAAGGAAGATGGGTGTAGAGGTAAAGAGTTCATTATGGGAGCTCTTGTGGCTTTTATTTTCTTTGTGAAGTAAGAAGTAAGATCATTTGTTAAGACTGAGAGGGAAGGTGTGGGGTGAAAGGGTAAATTAGAGATCTACTAAGAGAGTAAAGAAAGTTTGAAATATTCACTAGAAAGGTGGGAAGGAGAACTGATAGATGCATGTTGGAATCTTGCTGAGTTGTGTTGAGGACACTTGGTTTTAGTGTTCATAACTTCACAATGATGCCAATCTGCTCTATATGTCACTATGTGTCACAGCAACACTTGTCGATTTGGGCTCAGGCACAAAAGGAACAAAAGGCAGGTGGGTTCAAGTAACACTGGGATTTTGTTAGCAGCTGCTGATATAAATATAAACAAGAAGGGAATTTAAGGCTCTGGCAAATATGTTATTGAAATGATGTACCATGAAATTCAAATTTGGATGGGAGGGATTTGAAAAATAAGCTGACAATTGAGAAGGAATAGAAGAATCAATGGAATGGAGGTCCCTAAGAGCTTGAAGAACATTTGTAATCTGAGGGGTTGACTAGCAAGCTGGATGGAAGAGAGTTAATAGAAACCTGATTTAATGATTTTGGTGATAGAAAGGTTTTGAGTGATGATAAGTTCTGGGTTAGTATTGAGAGATAATTCCCCCAAAATATTTTAATGTTTCTGAACAGTCTGGGCTTTCTGAGCAAAGAACGCTGGCAAACTTGCTCAAAAGATGAAAGACCAAGCCCTGGGACCTTCTGTTGGAACATTAGAGGACAGACAGATGAGAATAAA